>OY744533.1:3958492-4038492 GCA_963556195.1 Sepiola atlantica | reverse complement strand
GAGAAACTAGTGGTTGGTGCACCAGCCCTCATGTAGCAACAATACTCCATGCACAAGCGAATGGTGGCTTTATAGAGATATAGGATACTGGCAGGTGTAGGAAGTTTTCTAGCCCGGTAGAGGGAGCTTACCTTCTTTGCGGCAGACTTGGCGGCATCTTCTATGTACTGATTCCGCTTCATGTTGCCTGAGAATGTCAGGCTGAGGAGTTTAAACGTTGGACGCTCAGGAAGGGATCTATCGGCCGTGGCAATCAGTGGTTGAAAACTTCTCTTCTAACACTGGTTTACAAAAAAAAAATTTCGGTCTGAGGCAAGAATGGGGATTGATGTTTTTTGCTAATTTGGGTTTTGCTGAATTCAAATTTATAAATAGTTTTGCTCTATCACCTCTAGTTTTATGGCTTTTAAATAGTCTCATTTTAGTATAAACAGAATAAATGTTCAGGTTTCAAGAATTGAAGCAGCTAAATACAGATAAAACAGGATATATAAAGAACACTGATTGAATAAATATACTTGGATGACACAATTATACAATTCATAGTACCACAGACAGTCAAAAGTGTGTTTTCTTAGAAGATCTGGTGTATTTTGCCTCCGGGATGTCACGCAAGAGCATCCAGCAGAAGTCTCCCATCATGCCAGGGTTCCATTTGCTGTGGTAGTTGCTCTCCATCTTCGTAATGTCTTGGTGGAATCTTTCTCCATGCTCATCACTCACTGCTCTAAGGTTTGGCGGCAAGAAGTTGAGGTGGGAATGGAGAAAATGAATCTTGAGTGTCATTCGGCACCCCATATCCTCGTAAGACTTTAGCAACTTCTCAATACAGGATTGGTAATCTGGTATGCATGTGTTACCAAGGAAGCCACTACAGAGTGTCTTGAATGCTTCCCATGCTCTCAGTTCCTTTAAGTTAAGAAACTCCTCAAAATCAGTATCCTTCAGCACTTCTCGGATCTGAGGTCCGACAAAGATGCCCTCTTTGAGCTTAGCAACACTAAGACCTGGGAACATAGTAGACAAGTGTTGAAAGGCAGCACCATTTTTGTCCAACGCCTTCACAAAATTCTTCATTAAACAAAGCTTGATGTGAAGAGAAGGAAGAAGCACTTTATTCATGGCCACAAGAGGATTTTCCTTGACGCTGTGTTCGCCAGGAACAAAAGTGCTTCTAG
This sequence comes from Sepiola atlantica, assembly GCA_963556195.1. NCBI lineage: Eukaryota > Metazoa > Mollusca > Cephalopoda > Sepiida > Sepiolidae > Sepiola > Sepiola atlantica. The sequence goes on along the minus strand of OY744533.1, from coordinate 4,037,314 downwards.
ACCCCCAGTCTTTCTGCTTGTAATACTGGGATACAGCTCGACTATCCCATAGACAGAGAAAACAACAGTACTTTGTGAAGCCCGCTTGCATACCCATAAAAAGACCAATGACCTTGAGGTCCCTGCACAGAATCCACTGGTACTCGTACTTAATAGCTTCTAAAAGAAGTTCCATATTGTCATAGGACTCTTTTAGATAGACAGAGTGTGCAATAGGAATTCTGGGATATTTATTCCCGTTGTGTAGAAGCACAGCCTTGAGACTTTGCTTGGAAGAGTCTATGAAAAGACGCCAGTCTGAAGGATTATGTGGCAACCAAGGGACGTGAACAAGCCAGGTATGTTTGTGAAGTAGCACAACTTGTTTTCCATGTCGAAAAAAGAGGCAACGTCTTTGTTCTGATTCATGAAACTGGTGATCCTTATATCTTCCTGGATTAGATTCCACTGTTTAAGCCGAGAAGCCAAGAGCTCTGACTGCTGTTTTAACAGATACAAATCACGAGCAAGATCATTCGGATCTTCTTGCGTGATCCAGTGTGGCTTGTTGCCACTTGTTCCTGAATATGTAGACTCAATATCTTCCAAAGATATTGACTCAACAGAATCCTCCCTTGAAGTCATTTCTTCATCTGATGAGGAAAGAAGATCCTTACTAACTGGAGATGTGGTTACAGGAAGATCATCTGAATGGGGAACGGGTCTCATAGCAGATGGAAGGTTGGGATATTTGATCTTTTTTCCTAGAAGATGCATTGAAACCAGTTATATTAGATAGACAAAAATAACAATCATTTGCGTTGCTTCGTGGCTCTCTCCAAACCATCGGGACTGCAAAGTTGAAAGCCGCTTTCTTTCCATTAAACCATGCAGTTAGTCCATTGTAGCAGGGTTTACAACAGATGTGTGGAGCCCAAGACGTGTTCTGATCACCAATTTTACAGTCAAAATAGTGAAAATAGGCGGTTCTGAGGAGGGGAGTATTGGTTCGACGTTGTGCAATTGTTGTGAAGTCCCCACACACAATTGAGACCTGCTGCCTTAACTGCCAAAATCCGTCTTGATATATATATATATATATATATATATATATATATATAATAATGTAATGCTATCACTTACATTTAGTGCATGATAACTAAAAAATAAGCCATAAGTCTCACAATATTAGAATTAGCCCTGAATGGATATACGCCTTTATGTACCGTATATGCACACTATGCATATCTAAAAACACTGGAGGTGATGAGTAAAAACGGATTTCAAATTTGAATTCAGCACCCCCGAAATTAGGTAAAAACGGGTATTTTGGTGCTTGCCTCAATTTCTTTGTAAACCAGTGTAATTGTTACTTATAGGTGTTACTATAATTTCCAAAGAAGAAATTTAAAGAAATTGTAATGATTATAACTGCACCTGTGTGTGTGTGTGTGTGTGTGTCTCTCTCTCTCTCTCTCTCTCTCTCTCTCTCTCTCTCTCTCTCTCTCTCTCTCTCTCTCTCTCTCTCTCTCTCTCTCTCTCAAAGGTGTAAAAAAAATGTAAGAATACAGGTATAATCTCCCTTTCAATTAGTTTGCCCAAAGGCGACATAGTTATTGACCTAGACTTACTTTTCTAAATTCAGATGAAAGATATGATTTCTCTCTTTCTTTTTTTTTTCACCCTTCTCTCCGATACAAACAGGAAGTTTCTACCCGGACACCCCACCCCACCCTCTCTGATACTCATTCTGTAATTGGTTATACTAACCACATAAGAAAATAACTTTCTTTTTGTTGCTGTTTTTATTAAATGTTGGTGAGAAATAGGTCACAGTGCACAGCTGCATTTCTTTGGCCTTTTGACATTTTTATTTAAAAAATTCTGGAGAAAAAAATTTCTAAATCAATAAAAAAAATCATTTTTTAACTTTTTCATCAAAAGAATTTTTCTTCTTCTCCTTTTTTTTTCTTCTTCTTCTTCTTCTTCTTAACGTCCGTTTTACATGATGGCATGTGTTGGACGTCTTTAAGAAATTGACCCCCAAACTAACCTAACCCTAAACCTTTGGATGCTAACGTTTTTTGTTTCAGAACAAAGAATAAAAATACTCTTTCCACATCATAAACGCACCACGTATTTTCACATTTTGACTTATATATATATATATATATATATATATATATATATGAAAAAGGAAAAAAACTATGTTATTTATGTATTCATCAACGTTTCGTCTTTATTAAAAGACTTTCTCAGGATGAAGAAAACAACGTAGAAAAATCCAGACAGACGGTTGCTGGGTTCGATACAGGACACCTGATGAAAACAATAAAAAAATTGATTCCGACCTAGAAAACAGCGATTCTTCCCCCTTTGTCAGAAATTTCGCTCATGGAATGTGAGGACTAAAGGACAAAATAAGGGAAGCGGGAGTCACGACGTTGCCGAAAGTAAACCCAAGGTTTACTTTCTCCTTTCCTTAAAATATATAAGTTACTGCTGCTTCTTCTTCTTCTTTCTTTTTCTTCTTTTTTTTCTTTCTTTTTCTTCTTTTTTCTTTCTTTTTCTTTTCTTTTTTCTTTTTTTTACTTCTTTTTTCTTTTTCTTCTTTTTTTCTTTTTTCTTCTTCTTTTTTTCTTCTTTTTCTTCTTTTTTTCTTTTTTCTTTTCTTTCTTCTTTTTCTTCTTCAACAGCAGTGGTTTAATGTTGGTTTTACATGCTGGCATGTGTTGGACTGCTTCTAAAAATTGACTTCCAAGCTAACCTATCTCTACCCAGGTCTTCATTTATCCCTCTTTCTCTCATGTCCATCTTTATCACTTCGCCCCGTGTTTTCCTTGGTCCTCCCTTGTGTGCTGACCCTTCAGTCGCATATTTTTGCTAGGCCGGGAGGATGGTATTATGGTGAACGAACGTATACTACACTGACCTCCTCCCCCCACACACACACACCAAAGGAGGAGGTAAAGACTGGGAGGATGGTATCATGACGAACGAACATATACTACACTACACACCTCACAAAAACGAGGAGTTAATACCTGGGAGGATGATATCATATCAACAGAACAGATACTGTATCCCCCCCCCCCTCAAAAAAACAAATACGAGAAAGTAATGAAGAACGAACATACTATACTGCGCACCCCCAAAGAGAGGAGGTAATGCCTGGGAGGAATCTATCATGACAAATACAATTATACTACACGACCCCCAAAGGAGGAAGTAAAGCCTGTGAAGATTCTTCCCCCAAAAAGTATGGTATCATGATGAACGAACTACATAGTCTGCACTGCCCCCTCCACCAAAGGAGGGGGTAATGCCTGTTAGGATGTTATCAGAACAGATACTACACTACCCACTCCAAATAAAGTAAAGGTAACCCCTCTTTCCCTCAGGTCCATCCATATCACTTCCTCCCATGTTTTCCTTGGCCTTTCTCTGTGATTTGGACCTGCTACCTAAACTGTTCTACATCTACTAACCCAAGAAATTGTGGCCAGACCATCTAAGTCTCCTGTTCTGCACACATCTCCCTATACTGTTCAGATTTAATCTTCCTCTGATTTAAGCCCGTCTTTAAGACTCAGATTACACATCCATGTCCTCAGAATGGCTCAGGAGACCATTTCTAAGATTCCCTATACAGATTTTAAAACGAAGATCGACAAATATATCCAACAACAAAGACAACAACGTTGGAGTAGCAATACACATAACAAACTCCTAGCGATCAAAACTACAATAGGAGAATGGAAAAACAAGGCTCACGAAAAAGCCGAAAAAAGGAAGTAGGGTTATCCAGACTTCGCATAGGTCACACAAGGATTACGCATTCCTACTTACTTGAAGACGAACAGCAACCAATATGCTATGCATGTCAGACTACGTACACAATCAAGCATATTCTTATTGAATGCATTGATCTGGCCCCTATAAGGGAAACTTTCTACAAAGCAGGTACAATGAAGGAACTGTTTAAGAAAAATAAAGTAGAGACAATAATGAGCTTTTTGAAAGCTGTCGATCTGTATAAAAAAAAATAATTTTCTAAAAGACATATAAATCAAGCCTGACTTGGTGTTACATTAATTGGAAAAAAATGATATGTTTAAAAAAAAAGAAAGAAAAAAAAAAAACGTTTAACGAATGTCTTCAAAATATTTAAAAAAAAAAAAAAAATTTTTGTCTTAACATTGTTTTTTTTTTGCAAAGAACTTAAAAAAAAAATACAATTGATTCGGCATTAAATAACCTGAAAAGGGTTGATATGCCGTAAAACAAACAAGCAAACAAATCCATGTCCTCAACCCTCACTGGCCAGATTTTATTTCCATACATCGTCACACTGCATACACACATGCCTGATAGACTCTTCCCTTGGTCTACAGTGGTAACGCTCTGCTGGTTAGTAATGGCAGAAATTCCCATAACTTATAGGGGGTCACGTTGTGACTATCTTATGTTTAAGTCATGAAAGGAAATAACAAAACCTTTGCTTACAACAATAACGAAAAAAGGGTTTATTCAAAAAAGTTACCTATATCGTTTGGTATAGGTGGAAGAACGTTGGACAGTGTCCGAGTGCGGAAGAGGAAAGTAGGAACGTTCTTTGGGCTGCCGAAGTGGCTGGCGCGTCCAGTGGGCAGGAGAGAGAAAGTAGAAGTGTTTTCTCATTCGTTGCTTACGGGAGTCTTTCCGCTGACCGACCGTGATTCCCAAAGGTTTTATTGCCAGCTCAACCTCTGCATTCTTGAATAATTTAGGGAGAGTAGAAAGTGACTAACCATTGGTTTACTTTCGGCAACCTCGTAACTCTCGCTTCCCTTATTTTGTCCCTTCGTCCTCACATTTCATGAGTGACATTTCTGACAAAGGGGGAAGAATTGCTGTTTTCTGGGTGGGAATCTGTCCATCTAACACTAATCGTTGACTAGTTTTTGTTTATCTTTAAGTAGTATTTACTTTTTAAATTTTTTTTAGCTCCTTACATCAAGTGGCTTCATGCCTTGTCTGAAGCAATTTCTAGCACCTGCTCCACCCTGTGCTCCAATGATATCACCAAGGTAACAAAAGTCAATTTGAATTTTTGTCCAATCTAGAGTGTCCCCTTTTTTTTAATAGACCAAGTGTCTAACTTTGCCCTCGTGGGGAGTAGGCATTCAAACTTTCTCTTTACTTCAATAGTTATAAATTGTATTCAATGTCAAGTGTACAAATATGAAAAAATGTAACTAGCGTTACACGAAGATGAGAACGTAGCTGGTTATTTTGTTGGCATACTCCAAATAACACGTATTTATTTATTTATTTATTTTTTTTTTTTAGCTCCTTACATCAAGTGGCTTCATGCCTTGTCTGGAGCGATTTCTAGCACCTGCTCCACCCTGTGCTCCAATGATATCACCAAGGTAACAAAAGTTTTCGACAACCTCAACAGCTTCACCATCCAAATACACTTTCTCCACATCTGAGTTCTCATCCATCTCCATTGTCTTACACTTCTTGCATACAAACTCTTTATAAACTCTCTCAAGTTAGCAGTCATTCCACTCTTAAAAGAAATGAAATTGTTTTGTTTTTTTTAATTTAAGTTTTAAAATTTTTCTAAAACTGCGACTAATAGTTATGAAACTGTCAATAAAAATTAATTTAATTTTTTTGCTGTTTTAATTTTGGGTAGTTTTAGTAGATAATAAAATAAACTTATCTGTGACAATTTCTGTTTTTAAATTGCACGTAGACAATACGTGTTATTTGGAGTATGCCAACAAAATAACCAGCTACGTTCTTATCTTCGTGTGACGCTAGTTACATTTTTTTCATATTTGTACACTTGACATTGAATACAATTTATAACTATTGAAGTAAGGAGAGAGTTTGAATGCCTACTCCCCACGAGGGCAAAGTTAGACACTTGGTCTATTAAAAAAAGGGGGCACTCTAGATTGGACAAAAATTCAAATTGACTTTTGTTACTTTGGTGATATCATTGGAGCACAGGGTGGAGCAGGTGCTAGAAATTGCTCCAGACAAGGCATGAAGCCACTTGATGTAAGGAGCTAAAAAAATTTTAAAAAATAAGGGTTTGAATGACATTATCCTTGAGACATTACATTCTCTCTGTACAGGGGTTTGTCAAAATACCCTGATATGAGGATACTTCATACTACAAGTAAACCCTGACCAAATGACATAGTATTCGAAGCCCAAATAAGATTTCCTCGACACGGCTAAATACTGCCTCATACGAGGTTGCCTTTTGGCTAAGATCAAAGTGTAGTATCTGTTCCGATGGATACTGCACCCCATAGATTGGTATTGTCTTGGCCTTCGGGGCTAGATTTACGCCGGTCTATGGGTCTGTTCTGTGCAGTTCTAGGAGGTCCACCCTCCCAGGCTTCGCCTCCCCTCTTTGGGAGGAGTAAGTTTATTGCTTACTGCCTGAGGCGCCCCTACCGGGTAATGCCGACGGGGTTGCCCAGGCAAATTTTAATGGCCAGAGTGCTCACCTCTCGGGCGCTGGCTTTTCAAACCCCACTTTCCCGACCCGACCTTGGGTCACATCTTACTTGTGGGAGTAAGATAAAAATGGCCTTGTGCCTAACCTCCTGGACAGGAGTAAATAAATACTGCCTCATACGAGGAATGGTGTACCTTCTCCTAGTTATGATACCTCAAGTTCTTTTTCTTTTTTATTTAGTTCACCCCAAACAAGGCAAATTTGCCTTTCGTAACATTTATTTGCTGCCTATTTGTTGTCTTTTCGTTCCATTATAAATGCCCCTCCCCCATTTTTTTTTCTACACCATTTTTTTCTTCTCAATTACATCTCTTACATTAAAAAGTATATAAAAGTGTGTGTGTGTACTTATGTTTTTTTTCGGGGGGGGGGGGGGCATCTAAAATTCTGGGCGGCGAGTACTCATCACCCCCCCCCCGTCCCCGTAGAATCGTCACTGTTGTAATAAGACCGGCATTAATAGTACATTTGACATTTAATAAAATAATTTTGTAACGTGTCTTTCTTTTTTTTTGTCACTAGACTATAATAATCACCCCCCCCTCCTTCCGCCCCTAACTATTCTTCAACTGGTATTTTCCACACTTTTGAAACGACACATTTACCAAAGTTGTTTTGTGTGTCTCCATAAGAGTTCTTAAAAGAGGAAAAGAAAGAAGAAGAGGAAAGAGAAGAAGAAGAAGACGACGACGACGATAGCCAGTGTCGAGAGAGAGATAGATTCCCTTATTTTATCCTTTAGTCCTCACATTCCATGAGCGATGTTTCTGACAAAGGGGCAAAAATTGCTGTTTTCTGGTTCGGAATCTATCCATCTAACTCTAATCGTTGGCTAGTTTTTGACCTTGAAGTAGTATTTTTTATTTTATCTCCTTACATCAAGTGGCTTCATGCCTTGTCTGGAGCGATGTCCACAAAAAAAAACCCACCACCACAACAACAAAAATATTAGAATTCAAATTTTGTTCATCCCATTCATCGTTTTCAATCCCCTCATAATATTCTTCATCATTCAACTGACAATCCCTCCATCTCATAAACCCTTTATCCTCAAGCGGCTTTTTGCCTTGATAAGTGGTGACTCCTTAGTAAAAAATAAAAATTTATAGCAATTTGAATCCGCCATGCGAAAAGCTGAAAAAAAAACCCCCTCATCTTATCACATTGTATTTTTTTTAAATAAATGGTGCAGGACCGTGACCTTTGTAAAAGAAGGCCGGTGCACTGAGTTGGTGTTTTTCTGCTGACGTCATGGTGGTAAGTATGCGAAGCAGACAAACAAAACGTTTCGCAGAGAAAGGTTTTACACGTCAACACACGGACATATGACTGTGGTCATTTCTGTCTGAAATTATTCAATCTTTGATCTAGTAATTGTTTGGTATTTAAAGAATGATATTTAAACATTTTGTTCATGTCGTTTTCATGGTTAGAAATCTCATAGTGGTTGTTTATCTACCTCCCACAGCGGTAAGATGTGACACAAAGTCAGGAAAGTGGGATTTGAAAAAGCCAGCGCCCGAGAATTTGAGCACTGGCCTACAAAAAATGCCTAGGCAGCCCCGTCAGCATTCCCCGGTAGAGGCGTCTCAGGCAGTAAGCAATAAACTTACTCCTCCCCAAAGAGGGAAGGCAAAGCCTGGGAGAGTGGACCTCCTAGAACTGCACAGGACAGACCCATAGACCGGCGTAAATCAAGCCCCGAAGACCAAGACAATACCAGTATGGGGTGCAGTATCCATCGGAACAGATACTACACTTTCTTCTTAGCCAAAAGGCCGAGAAAGAGTATTGATTTACTCCTCTCCAGGAGTTAGGCACAAGGCCAGTTTTATCTTACTCCCACAAGTAAGATGTGACACAGGGTCGGGTCGGGAAAGTGGGGTTTGGAAAGCCAGCGCCCGAGAGGTGAGCACTCTGGCCATAAAAAATAGCCTGGGTAGCCCCGTCAGCATTCCCCGGTAGGGGCGCCTCAGGCAGTAAGCAATAAACTTACTCTTCTCCAAAGAGGGAAGACAAAGCCTGGGAAGGTGGACCTCCTAGAACTGCACAGGACAGACCCATTGACCGGCGTAAATCCAGCCCCGAAGGCCAAGACAATACCGGTCTATGGGGTGCAGTATCCATCGGAACAGATACTACACTTTGATCTTAGCCAAAAGGCCGATTTATTTATCTTTTGGATGATACATTTCTTTGAAGTAAAAAATGGAAAATTACAAAAGATGTGGCACAAAGCCAGAGTTGGGTTGGGTGGGTGGATGTCGTTTGTCATTCTCTTGGTCTATTCTCTAAACTAGTTCCACTCACCAAAATACCTCATTCACTCTTTGGGCAGGTTACCTAATATTAACCCCAATTTGTTATGACGTTTTTTTATTTACAAATAAGTGGGTGTACAAAATTCATTGGCTGGGTGAGGGGTAGAAAAAAAAAAAATTTTTGTTAGTAAGGCCTTCCCAAATCTATCTAAGTGTGAGCTGCTCACTGTTTTCCGGTTTGTTTCAAGAGCCGAAAAAAAGGCCGAGAAAGAGTGATTTGAAGGTAAAACATTTTTTTTTTAAAAACCTCATAGACTAAAATTCAAGATGGTTGACAAACCTGTCTTGATAGAAAAGGATTTTTTTTTAAATACTTGCTTTTCTCTAAAATTTTAAATATTTTTGACACAATAACAAGTCTGCATAACATAAAACGTTTTGTTTGTCGACTCATAAAATAATATCAACTAGAAATTCGGTTGAAACTTGTTTCTTTTTGTATAAAAAAAACAACTTTATTTTTTCCCCCAAAACGTTCTTTATGTGTGTAATAAACTTCTAAAACAGTGCAAATAAGTTTCGTGCTAAAATAAAAACAATCATTTAAACATTGAATTAATGCTCTGAACACTTTAAAAATAATTTTATTTCAGGACAAGAAATATAATTTAAAACAAATAAAATCGACAATAAAATAACTTTGTTTATATATTTATTTCCAAATAGTTATAACATTTACAAAATCAATTATTTAATCAGTTTTTCATTTTTTATATTATTCATCGTTTATTTTGTTTGTTTATTTAATTACCGTGGGCTGTCTATTCTTTATGAAAGGGTTGGTAGGGTAAGGGTTAGGGGTTAATACCCGTTTTCCTTTATTTTTTTATTGTCCAAGTCATCACGTTCAATGAATTAGTATATACATATATATATTCATAAATAAAATTTAAATTTTCAACGCATTGAGATTTTGACCCCGAGAGTAAATGTGGTACTGTGGTGACTAATGATTCTAGCAAAGAGTTGGATAGACAGAGAATGATCAACAATATTCCAATCCCCACACTGTTGATGGCCTTGTGCCTAATTTGTTTAAAATTTAAATTCTATTTTTATATTTTTTTCAATAAAATAATTAAAAGTGTAATATCTGTTCTGATACGACACTTTGTCTTTTCTGTCTTCGGTCATTAAAGGTGAATGAGAAATTCTTCTAGACTGAGGCAATTTTAATTTTTATCCCAATTCAGAGTGCCCGTTTTGGGGGAGCTTGATTTTTCTTCACATTAAAAACCAAACTTCTGTCTATCTCTGTCCTGTCCTCGCGGGGAGGCAAGAAATAGTAAATAAAAATCCAATTATAGGTTTGTGAGTCTGAATTTAAATCGAGAAGAAAAGCAGAAGATTTTTTCCCCGATTTAAATTGCGACTCACTGACGAACTTATTTGGAAGAGTAATATGTCTGGCCGAATCTGACTGAAATAGAAATGTTACATAAGCAAAAAGGGATCACCATTCTTCCACGAAATAATAACTCAATAGATAGGTAGTTTCATTTGCGGGAACACAGGAAGAAAATTAATGTTGATTAATGTTGACAAGACGAAATAACGTTATCCTGGAGTTCCTCGACTCGTTTACCGCAGGCCTGGTAAAGGGTTAGGGTTGTCTATTTGAAATTAAGACTGAAATTAAATCGTTCTGTTCATCATGTTGTTTAGTTCTCGCGCCAAGACGATTCATCGTGTATGAATCTCATTGAACGTAGGCGTGTTGCTTGCCCACGCGGTGAAGAGGCGATGGTTCTTTTCGAAACATTGAAATATTAATTTTTCTACCAATCAAAGTACTGTAAAAAAAAATCCAATCACCTGCTGTTGTGACTTTATTCCTCTGCCAAGAACACGGCTCCCCTCCTCAGGATTATTCATTCACTTGGAAATCATTGTTAACTTGTTCATTTTTTTCAAACGTATTTCCTTCTTTTTTTTACAGATGTCAAGCAGGAAAAATCAGAGGAAAATTACAAGATGGCGTCCAACGATTAAGGCATTGCATTAAAGTTCGAATTTCAAGTCTTAAAAAAATAAATTAGAATTTTATTTTGAGATAAAAATGACAATCTTAGACTAAGTAATAAGTTTCGTTCAAAATGTGTGCGAATATCTAACGAAATAAGCGAGATATTCGAATAATATATTGTAAATATAAACTGTGCGTTCGAACCCTCCCCCCCCCACCTAAAATGACTTTTAATTTATTACAAATGTTTATTGTAAATAAACTGTTCGTTTATCAAAAAAAACAAAACGCAAAAAAACACACATTTTAATTTATTTCAATAAATGTTCTATCAATTAATTATTTTGAATTTTCATAATTGGAAATTTTATTTTATTTTTTTGCAAATAATGAGATCAACACTTTTTTATAATTGGAATTTTAATTCATCATCATCATCATCATCATCATCATCATCATCATCATCTTTTTTATTTCACAAAGATTAAAGTCAAGATTAAATGCTACTAAACCTTATGTCTAGAAAACTCATCACTACCACCACCATCATCATCATCATCATCATCATCATTTTTATTTCACAAAGATTAAAGTCAAGATTAAATGCTACTAAACCCTATGTCTAGAAAACTCATCACCACCACCACCACCATCATCATCATCATCATCATCATCATCTTTTTATTTACTCCTGTTGCATCCCCCCTCTGGTTACTTTCCACCTTGCTTTATCCCTGGCTAGACGTGGCCAAGTAGGACCTAGTTGACTTTTGAGGTTGTCCCTCCATTAGGGTTTTCGGCCTTCCTCTATGTTATTTTCATTGCGTCAATGTCCATTCTGTCGCTCTATATGTCCACCTGTTGTCAGTACATCTCGAAAGGTGACCTGTCCATCTATGTTTTGCCATTCGTATGATAGTGATGATGTCATTTACACCAGTTTGCTGTCTGATCCAGGTGTTTCTGTTTCTATCACGTGAACTGATGCCGAGCATAATGCGTCCCATTTTGCATTGTGCAGCCTTTCGCTTTTTTTTTTTATTACAAATGATAAAATCAAACTTTTTTTATATTTGGAAATTTTATTTTAATTTTCAGCAAATAATAAGATCGAACTTTTTTTATAATTTGAAATTTTATTTTATTTTATTTTCAAATTTTTTTTTCAAATCAACACTTTTTTATAATTGGAATTTAAATTTTTTATTACCAAAGAATGAAAGTTGGAGGGACGTTATACGTTTTAGGCGATTACGTGTGGCTTTACGACCTTGCCACTACAAACTTAGGGTTAGTGGTAAAAGAAATTTGGTTAACTCTCTTAACGAAATGCTTACAAACTAGTGAAATAAAAAATTCCGTCAAAACCTAGACGGCATAAAATTATGAAGGACTGCGTTTTGATAAACATCCCCACAAAGTTGTTAAAACTGTTACTAAGATCGCTGGGAAAAATGGTTGGATGTTTCTACCACTCCAGAAAGTGTCTCACTCCTGGCGCAATCCTCTACCTGTACAAGAGTCAAATACGCCCCAAGATGGGGAGGTACTGTTTCCCCATCTGGGGAGGTGCTGCTCAGAGCGCCCTTTCAATCCTTGACAGGGTACAAAACCGACTTCGAAATCTAGTGGGCGATGTCCTCTTCCCTTCCCTACAGCCTCTTTATACCACAGAAAACAACTTGCTAGTCTTTCTCTACTCTTTCGTTATTTGCATGGTAGATGCACGACTGAACACCTATCTATAGCTCCCCTCCCCTGTAAAACATTTACAACAAAAACCAGTCTAGCTACAACCACTGTCAATAATTTCCCTTTCTCCCTCTGGGTACCTAAAACTAAAGAGAACTTCCATGAGCAAAGTTTCTTTCCAAGATCTATCAATCTGTGGAACACAATACCATGGAGCTGCTTCCAAATTGACTACAACATGGTCTTCTTCAAGTCCAATGTAAACACATTTTTGTTGAGCCGTCTTCTTAAATAATCAAACTCTGCCCAGTTTGAACCATCGTTGCGAATCCTCACGATGTTGTCTTTCCGTCCATCTGACAGACTCATTAACCCTTTATCCTCGAGTGGCCTTTGGGCCTTGATAAGAAATGACTTGTTAGTCGGTGAAAAAAAAACTCGCTTTCTTTTTATTTTTTAGTCTTCTTGATGCAAAAAGAATGGATGTGACACGAGGTCAGTTTAACAAGGGAGGGGTGGGATAGGCTGGCGGTGCGGGGAGGGCAGATCTAGCTGTTGGGCATCACGTAGGAAAATTACTAAAAATAGGCCTCCCCCCCCCCGCCCTCAAAAACACATTTAATGATGTTAACATGCTCTGATAAATTCATAGAATTATGATAAATAACCAGTCGTTCGACACTCGCTTCGGTGCTCTCCATCTGCTGTTCCGTTTCATCCTAGGAGGTCCACCCTTCCCCCGGCTTTGTCTTCGCTCTGAGAAGGGGTTGGTTTTTTGCCAATCGCCTGAGGCGCCCCTACCGGAGAAATGGCGACGGGGCTGCTCGGGCATTTTTTTTTTTTTTTTTTGTCACCCAGCGTGCGCTTACCCTAGTGCGTTGGCTTCTCAAAACCACGCCCGACCTTCCGTTTAACCCCTGGCAATAAATAACATGCTCTAATAATCTGGAATGTAGTCATGTCTACCGATAAAATTATCAGACAAGATCACGTGTGTGTTTCTCGCCTATACGTAACTCTGATAAATACGCATTGAATTGTGTTTCTTTTATTGGTCCTTTTTTTTACATTAAAACCCGAGCTAACTTTGACCCCGTCGTTAGGGTTAGGGTCAACGTGGGGGGTTAGGGTTTAGGGTTAGGGTCAACGTGGGAGTTAGGGTTAGGGTCAGCGTGGGAGTTAGGGTTAGGGTCAACGTGGGAGTTAGGGTTGGGGTTAGGGTCAACGTGGGAGTTAGGGTTGGGTTTAGGGTTAGGGTCAACATGGGAGTTAGGGTAAGGGTCAACATGGGAGTTAGGGTTAGGGTCAGCGTGGGAGTTAGGGTTAGGGTCAACGTGGGAGTTAGGTTGGGTTTAGGGTTAGGGTCAACATGGGAGTTAGGGTTAGGGTCAGCGTGGGAGTTAGGGTTAGGGTTAGGGTCAACGTGGGAGTTAGGGTTGGGGTTAGGGTCAACGTGGGAGTTAGGGTTGGGTTTAGGGTTAGGGTCAACGTGGGAGTTAGGGTTAGGGTCAACGTGGGAGTTAGGGTTGGGTTTAGGGTTAGGGTCAACGTGGGAGTTAGGGTTGGGTTTAGGGTTAGGGTCAACGTGGGAGTTAGGGTTGGGTTTAGGGTTAGGGTCAACGTGGGAGTTAGGGTTGGGTTTAGGGTTAGGGTTTTATTTACTACTAGCTAGAAGACCCGACGTTGCTCGGGATTGAATGGGGATCACTATTGTGTACTTTGCCATCGTGCTCGTAACATCATATTCCTTTCTTTGTTTGTACTGGTCAGTGAGGGTTGAGGACATACGTTGCATGGAGAGAAAAGAATATAAGACTGATACGATGGATGTGTAATGTGAGTCTTACAGACAGGCTTCGATCTGATGACCTCAGAGGAAGATTACATCTGGACGGTATAGGGGGATGTGTGCAGAAGAGTATATTTCGATGGTATGGCCAGTGGCCACATTGAAAGAATGAGAGTTCTTGGGTTAATAGATGTAGAGCAGTTGAGGTAGGAGGGTCCAGTTCACAGAGGAAGGTCATGGAAAACATGGGAGGAAATGATAAGGAAGGATTTGAGAGAAAGAGGGATAAATAAATACCTGGTCAGAGATAGGTTTGCTTGGAAGTCAATTTTTTGAAGCCGCCCAACACATGCCAACATGTAAAATGGACGTTAAACCGATGATGATGATATCCCTTACCCCCCCCCCCTCTCCGGCAATATGTCTCCACCCGGGCAATGACGGAATTATACACCTAGTAAATAAAAATAACTTAGTAGCTGGAGTGAAAAACAAGAAACTATGACGTATGGTTCTCTACAGTCCAAGGAGGTCCACCCTCCCAGGCTTTACCTTCTCACCCTTTGAGAAGGAGTTAGTTCATTGTTAATCACCTGAGGCACCCCTACCAGGGAATGCTGACGGGTCTGCTCAGGCATTTTTTAAAAGGCCATAGTGCACTTCCTCTAGTGCGCTGACTTTTCGAATCCCTACTTGACCTTGTGCCTAACTTCCTGGCGAGGGTGTAAATGAGATGACCTGCTACACTGATATTCGAGTGGAGCATGGTTCTGTTCGGTCCCAGGAGGCCGTCCTTCCAGGCATTGCCTCTTCCTTGGGGTGGAGGGATTGCTTCTTTTTTTTTTTTTTTGTCAGTTGCCTGAAATGCGCCCCCCCCCCCCTTTAATCGTGGAAAGTTTTACATTTATTCATAGTTAGCCTTTTAGGGGAGCGGGACGGAAAAAAGGGGTAAATAATTTGGGGGAGGGGGTTGCAGAAAAAAGGGGTAAATAATAATATTTGGGGGGGGGTGCGGACAAAAGGGGTAAATAATATTTGGGGGGGGGGGGGAATAATAATATTGGGGGGGGGAGAAAAGGGGTAAATAATAATATGGGGGGGTGCGGAAAAAAGGGTAAATAATATTGGGGGGGGGGGGGCGGAATAAAGGGGTAAATAATAATATTTTTTGGGGGGGTGCAGAAAAAAGGGGTAAATAATAATATTTTTGTGGGGGGATGGGTAAATAATAATATTTGGGGGAGAGGGGCGGAAAAAGGAGTCAATAATATTTTGGGGGGAGGAAAGGGGTAAATAATAATATGGGGTGAGGGGCGGAAAAAAGGGTAAATAATATTGGGGGGGGGAAAAAAGGGGTAAATAATGATATTTTTTTTTGGGGGGGGGGGTGCGGAAAAAAGGGGTAAATAATACCAGAAAGAAAGTATTTACTCATTTTCGCACAAATGACTAGGTGTGACACAAGACCAGTTTAACGTGGGGGAATCCAGCTCCCCAAAAATGGGTCGATGGATGGATGCAAAAATTTGCCTTAACCGAACCCATCGGCGTCCCCAAATGGTGGCGTCTGAGGCGATCACTAATAAGCCCCCCCCCCCCCCCCCCCGAAAGAGGAGATAATACCTGGGAAAATGGAAGGATGTTTTCCATTTAATGTCCACCACGAATGGAAATTTTGTTACTACGCTGCCCCTTACCCCCAACCCTAGCTAATCCTAACCCCAGCCACTCCCAAGGAGGAGATAACGCCTGGGAGGATAGTCCCATAACAACAGAAAAGATACTACACTCCCCTCCACTCAAAGGTAATGCCTGGAAGTATGGTTTTATAATAACAGAACAGATACTACACTACACCCCCATCTCCTCAAAAGAGAAAGTAATGCCTGGGAGGATGGTCTCATAACAACAGATACTACACCCCCCCCTTATAGGAGAAGGTAAGGCCTGGGAGGATGGTATCATGGCGAACGTACACACATAACAGGTACTGGGGGGAATATCATTTTTTTTAACAGTTGAATTGAGAAGATAGTTAAAGGGGAGATGCCCAAGGAGGCATAACACACAAATAATAATTCTATATACATTCTATACAGTGGAAATATTTTACTAATATTTATAACGTGCGACCAGAGCACACGACTACTTGAGGCAGGACCGGCGGGACAGTTATAAAAGTGGGGGGGGGGGCTCTCCTAAAAAGTGTGGGGGGGCGGTTAAACACATGCATATATAACTTCATTATTGATGACCGTAAGGTGGGGGGGTGGGCTTGAACCCCCCCCCCCCCCGGTGCCGCCGTCCATGACTTGAGGACATTATTACACAACGAGTTTCGTTAACAACTGAAGCACAAGATCAAGCGACACCATGTCGTTTTTATTAAAAAAAAAAGAAGGAAAAAAAAAATAATATTAAAAAAATAAAAATAAAAATGTTGTGGAGATTGAACGGAAAAGACCCGAATGGCCTCCTGGAACCGAAGCGAACCATATTCCACTCTGATACAATTCCGAACCGAAGTTTTTAAAAAAAAATTTAATTTTAATTTTTTTTTTTAATCTCCTTCTCACAGCGGTAAGATGTGACACAAGGTCGGAAAGTGGGATTGAAAAGCCAGCGCCCTATAAGATGAGCACTCTAGCCATCAAAAAATGCCTGGGCAGCCCCGTCGGCATTCTCCGGTAGGGGCGCCTCGGGGATTAGCAATAAAACTAAGCCCTTCTCAAAGGGTGAGAAGGGAAAGCCTGGGAGGGTGGACCTCCTAGAACTGCACAGGACAGTACCTCAGACCCGGTGGAATCAAGACCCGAAGGCCAATCGGAACAGACACTACGCTTTAATCTCAGTCAAAAGGCCGAGGTGACAGCTAAACAAAAATGTGCCGGTAATGAAAGGTAATCAGTAAGCCATTAGACAATAAAAGTGCGTCCTTCAGTTTAACGCGTCCTTGCCGACTGACAGAACGAAATCTGATTGGCTGAAAAGGAAACAGATAAAAATACTTCTTTTCTTTTTCATAGTCACGTTGGATTTATTGCTATTTGATTTTTAGTTGCGCCATTATCGGGACGCAGACGGTCTGAAAGGCAATCGAAAGCTGACGTGATTTTATGACTGTAAAACACACGCAAAAAAACATTTTTGGGGGTCAAACAAACAAACAAACAAACAAACAAAAAAGATTCAAAATGAATCGAGCGACATCAACCCTCAAAGTTATCGGCAATAAACTCATGGCCGTCCAACTGACCGGTAGTTGGGGCCAGTCCGCTTTAAAGGCGGCTTATTTCATTCAGCCACAACACGGCGGGTGTCCGATGTCCACTTCTTCGACGGAGGCCAAGGATCGGTCGTACAAGGTGGTCGTGGTCGGCGGAGGCAGCGGTGGCTGTAGTGTCGCCTCGACATTTTCTCGGTACCTGGGGAAAGGAAAAGTGGCCGTCATCGAGCCGAACCAGGTAAATCAAACATTTTTTAAGAAAGAAAAATGAAAGAAAATCTTAATTATTAAAAAATAAATATAAACATTTTTTTTTCTATGAATTTAAAAGTTTTGCTACTTTCTCCAAAACTGCGAAAAAAGAGTTTTTTTGTTGTTTTTTTAGCGGCGTGTATACGTATTTATTTATGTATACTGACGTTAGACGCCATTCATTCACGTGTAGTCTTTATGTAAAACCTGTTACTTTCTTTCGTTCTTTCTTTCTTTCTTTCGTTCTTTCTTTCGTTCTTTCTTTCTTTCTTCATTCTCTTTCATTATGTAACTACTTCTACGTACTCGACGTTGCCCGGGAGTCATTTTACTTTCATCTTTGTTCGGCTTATATAATTCGTCGTTCCCAGCTAAAATGGCAGACAATGAATTGTCTGCATTTTCCCGACCTCACAAATGAGTAAGTAAACCCGAATAAATTGTTTTGGACTCATTTCAAATTTACCTTAAATTATTTGTAAGGAAATACAGCTGGGAAATTAGTCCAAAACAATTTATTTGGGTTTACTTACTCATTTGTGAGGGTTTTTTTTTTAATGGGAGCCGATTCGTTGTCCGCCATTTTGGTTGGGAAACGACTAATTTACCTATTTATTTATGTATATATAATTACAGAAGATTAAGACAACATCGATACCGTCGGTTTCAAATCCAAACTAAGGGAACCTATAGTTGGCCGGACTCTCTTCATCTTTCCTCTCGACACATTTCAGAGAAGTCAACTATAGGCCCCCTCACGGTACCAATGTTGTCTTAATATTTTGTACTTATATATATAAATAAATATTACGCTCTTATTTTTGGATTTTTTTAATAATCGGCCACTCTGCTGGGGTTCTCTCCCACTAACCTTACCTTATATATGTATGTACGTGTGTGTTTTGTTCGTAGGGGTTAGGGTTAATCCTACGAAACTATTCTTTATCTAATAGTGCTCAATAACAAGTAGAGCTATATGTATACATTCTTATTTATACAAACATTTTGGCTACACATGTGCATACATGTTTCAGCTATGACCTTACTCAAGGTCTTTCCTGAGTCTTCTGTCAGTGGCCTGATGATGCTAGACCTTGAGTACGGTCGTAGCTGAAACGTATGCACATGTGTAGCTGAAATATTTGTATGAATAAAAAAAAAAGGTTATTCGGAAGAATAACCCATTCCTGATTTATACGTTTATCTTTTGTAAGTATGGATAGTCGGAAGGACAATAATCTCGATAAAATGACCAGATTCAATAAAAATCTAAAAAAGATTTTTTATTTATATTAAAAAATGAAATAAAATTATCGCAATGGAATTTTTTCTTGAAGATTTTTTTATTCATTTATTAATAATAAATGTATTTTTTTTTGTAATATCTCATACCATATCCGTTTGTATTATGAAGTTTAAAGAAAGAAATTATTTATTTGTAAACACAGAAAAAATACATAAATTTTAGACAAAAACAAATCATTTAAAAATTCCATGACATTAATTTTATTTAATACTTTTTAGTATTAATAAATTAAAAAAATAATATTTTTGGACACATACAAATTTTCTTCAAGAAATATGTCTGTAATAAAAAAATTCTATGACGTTAATTTTATTTAATTTTTTTAATATAAAAAAAAAAAATTGTATGCAAAAAAAGAATTCCAAGACTTTTTATAATTCATTTTTTATCCCATTATGTTAACTTTATGTAATTAGTTTGTTTTTTAAAAGTGGGTATTTTTAACGACAGCTAACAGAACGAAAAAGGAGTAAAAAAAACAACAAATAGGCAACAAATAAATGTTACCAAAGGCAAGATAAGTTACTCTTCTACTAACCTTGATAAGTTTATTTGTGTTTTAATTTATTTTAAAGAATTTTTTTTTTTAAAAAGACCAGAGAGATAAATAAATAAACAAAACAAAACAACTCTGTAGCACAATATTTAGCTTCTTTCCTCCTGCTGCTGGCCTCTGGAACTCCCTCCTTGCTCCCTGTTTCCCCGACTGTACCAACATGCAGATGTTTTAACTAATGTAAACAGACATCTCGCTGCACAGCTCCCAACTTAGAATGACACCCTAAACCTACTCCCTAATTATCAGTAGCCCCTTACGTCTACAGTGGCGTCCTGCCTTGTTTGGGGTGAAATATCATTAAAAAAAAAAAAAAAATTAAAAATAATATTAAGAGATTTAAAAAGAATCAGAATTGGAATCAGTAATTTAGAACGAAATCGATAATTGTATCGGAATCGGAAAAAAATATTAGAATCGTCCCATCACTAGTATTAACCCCCTATTTTCAAGCCCTAACTGAAGTTTGTGGTGTTACTCGTCTCTAACTTGCTTCTGTATGGAGTATTCAGGTACTTGCTTTTTAAGCATTCAGGTGGGTATCCGCCTGACCATTTCCGCGATGCTGTCCAAACGTTGGTGTGTTGAGCGAACTCTGCCGTAGAGTCGGGCGCATAATTTTTTTATGGTCACACAAATGAGTCGATCGAAAGATCTGACTTCAACGAACTCGGTGATGCGAACTCTGACATTTTCCTAAGAAACCGGGCAAACTCCAACAATTTGCTATCGACAACGAAAACATTGATTCTAACTGGGTTTCTCTTGTTCACAAAGATTTCGATGTCAGCAATTCTTCGGCTTCTAATAAGCTTTCTGTCCGCCGTCAGCACGTCGCTCAGATGTCTACGCCACGGACGGGTCGATATATTGGTAAGCGATTTAGAGCAGGGGTGTTATGTCCCACTGCGTAGCATCTAAAGCATCGGATATTTGATCAGAATCGGGAATTTTGATCAAAATCGGTAATATTTGTTTGTGATGTTTGCATCCACTCTCGAAGTTAAACTTTTCACTCTTTATAAATCCCAAGACACAGTTTTTCATTCAGAAGGATAACTTTTTGTATTGGTCGCTCGGTGAGAGAGGGAAGAAAATTAGCATAATTCGTCATCTGTAAGGAAGGAGGTCAGTAAAAATAAACACGAAACGAATACACGTGCCAATCGTAAGTTCAATAGCAAGTCTGTTAAAAAAAGTGAGGCCAAAGCGGTCGCAAACAATCTAGAAAGCAGAATATTTGTACTAGTGTTGGGCCGATTAATCGGAACTGGAATCGGGGATCGGAAAAATTGGAACTTTTTGGGGTATCGAATTTGGAAAAAATTGTGCCTATTTTCTAATGGCCAAAACGATTCTTTTTAATTTTTTTTTTTTTTGTTTTGTTTTTGTTACAAAACTTAATTTTCCATTGCTGGTACTGATGATAAATATTTATTGATTTTAAACGACCAGTGAAACTAAAATCTATAGATCACCCCCCCCCCCCGCCGCACAAGTGTACTTTTACGTCTGCGAAAATATATGCACATATTATATGGGTTTTTACGGTAATCCGAAAATTAAAAAAAAAAGAAAACAACAACTTTATTACCAAATATTTAGAGATTTAAGAAGAATCGGAATAGGTAATTGTATCGGAATTAGGAATTTTGATCAGAATCATTAATTTTGATCAGAATCATTAATTTTGATCAGAATCAGTAATTGTATCAGAATCGGGAATCTTGATTAGAATCAAGAATTGTATCGGAATTGGGAATTTTGATCAGAATCGGTAATTGTATCGGAATCAGGGAAAGATATTGGAATCGTCCCATCACTATTTATAACGGATGTTTTTATTGTACAGTTAAATACATTCACAAACAGACAAACGAGACTCAGAGTTCAATGGTCGACATATCGACCCCTTCCACTTCTATACTGATCGGTCACTTGGTAGATCCTTTTTCTGCCCTTAATTTCCTGGTTCTTTCGTTGAATTATTTTTTTTATTGATTTCTTTTTCTTTTTTTTAAATCATTTTATCATTCGGATTGTAGCTAATTTCATTTATTTATTTAATTTTTTTTTCACTGAAAATGGTGACCATTTATCAAGGCCAGATGCCACTCGAGGATAAAGGTTAACGAAATGGATGAATCGGAATCGGTAATTGTATCAGAATCAGGGGTAAAATATTGGAATCGGTAATTGTATCAGAATCAGGGGTAAAATATTGGAATCGGTAATTGTATCGGAATCGGGGGTAAAATATTGGAATCGGTAATTGTATTGGAATCGGGGGTAAAATATTGGAATCGGTAATTGTATCGGAATCGGGGGTAAAATATTGGAATCGGTAATTGTATCGGAATCGGGGGTAAAAAATTGGAATCGGTAATTGTATCTGAATCGGGGGTAAAATATTGGAATCGGTAATTGTATCGGAATCGGGGGTAAAATATTGGAATCGGTAATTGTATCGGAATCGGGGGTAAAATATTGGAATCGGTAATTGTATCGGAATCGGGGGTAAAAAATTGGAATCGGTAATTGTATCGGAATCGGAGGTAAAATATTGGAATCGGTAATTGTATCGGAATCGGGGGTAAAAAATTGGAATCGTCCCATCACTAATATGTACCAACAATAAGTTCAATACAATCTCAAATCGATATTCACAAAGTCCAAAGGCAAAGCGGTCGTAAACAATCTAGCAAGCAAAATCACAGTTAATTGCAAATGTACAAAAAACAAAACAATCTTCCATGATGTGTAACAATAAAAAACAATCTTCCATGATGTGTAACAATAAAAAAACAATCTTCCATGATGTGTAACAATAAAAAAACAATCTTCCATGATGTGTAACAATAAAAAAACAATCTACCATGATGTGTAACAATAAAAAAACAATCTTCCATGATGTGTAACAATAAAAAAACAATCTTCCATGATGTGTAACAATAAAAAAACAATCTTCCATGATGTGTAACAATAAAAAAACAATCTTCCATGATGTGTAACAATAAAAAAACAATCTTCCATGATGTGTAACAATAAAAAAACAATCTTCCATGATGTGTAACAATAAAAAAACAATCTTCCATGATGTGTAACAATAAAACGCCCGTCTCGGAATTTAACTTTTGTTAATAAAATAAAAAAATACAATTTTTTATTCAGAAGGAAATTTTTTGTTTATTGGTCGCTCAGTAAAGGAAGAAAGAAAATTAGCATAATTCGTCACTTGTCGCGAAAGTGTTAATAACATCTAACCCCCCCCCCTCTCCCTCCCACTTCACCTTCCTCCGACAGAATGTACGAAATATGCACAAACACTTTTCTGGGGTATTCTCTTCTCATTCGTCACATAAATTCAGTTTAATTCTTGTTTTATTTTTTAACATTCTTTTAATAAGGATCACATATTAATAAATACTTAGTAAAATTATTGGTCAACTAAAACACACACATAAAAAAACAAACTGTTACCTTTGGCTTAAATATAAGAGCAAATAATTATCGACCCAAATAGACACTACAACAACTGATCATCACTTAGGTTTTGGTAACATTCACTTTCAGAACTTTACTTCCCATAGATTTGTGCCAAGTCTTTAACTTAACAAGGAGCTATTTCATTTACCTCCTCTCTAGGGGAGGTGAGACACAAGGTCAGGTGTGGGTTTTGATGAAAGTGTTTCTGTGGAACGAACTGGATTCGAACCCGACACACCCAGGTCCTCAGTCCGTGGAGTATAGGTAGATGTGTTCAGAAGAGTAGACTTTGATGGTATGGCCACGTTTAAAGAACGGATGAGAGTTCTTGCGTTAGTAGATGTAGAACAGTTGAGGTAGCAGGGTTAATTCACAGGCGAAGGCGAATTAAAATATCGGAGGAAGTAATAAGGATGGATTTGAGAGAAAGAGGGATAAATAAAGACCTGGCCAAAGATAGGTTAGTTTAGAAGTCAATTTTGAAAAGCCGTCCAACACATGCCAGCATGTAAAACGCTTGGTTTAGTTTGGTTGTTTTGTTTTACGGCATATCAACCCTTTTCGGGTTATTTAATGCCGAATCCGGTCATTTTGATAAAAGTTTTTATGCTTCAAGTTCTTTATATGTTCAAATATTTATTCATGGTGTTTGGTTTGATTGTTTTGTTTTACGGCATATCAACCCTTTTCGAGTTATTTAATGCCGAATCCGGTCATTTTAGTAAAAGTTTTTATGCTTCAAGTTCTTTATATCTTCACATATTTATTCATGGTGTTTCATTTAGTTGTTTTGTTTTGCGGCATATCAACCCTTTTTAGGTTATTTAATGCCGAATCCGGTCATTTTGTGAACAAAATTTGAGATTGTTCCTTCTGACGCACAGTGTTTTTTTGCATTCGATTCCATGGATCTTCTAGGATTACCACTAATGGTGTGCTGTGCTTGCCAAATAAAGTCTGATGTTCTAATGCTTCAAGTTTTTTTATATCTTCAAGTATTTATTTGTGGTGTTTGGTTTGGTTGTTTTGCAGGGGAAAAATGTTGTTTTTGTTTTTAGCTTTGCAGAACATGATTGAGTTTTGCAAAGGGAAAGGAAAAAAAAAACAATAACATCAATGTTTGGTGCATTTTTGTCAGGAAGCCGATATCTACAGACAGCCTGATCTGGTAACACCAGATTGTAAAACAGACGTTAAACTGAATATGATGTGCATCATAAGCCGGTACTTGTGTACCATTCTCCAACTTTTCTGGATCCTTCACGTCAGTTCAAAGCCAGCAAGATGTTGTCTAAGGCATTCTGTAGATGCTGTGTGTTTGTAGACGTATATGTTGTCAATCTAGGCCATAGACACATCTTTCACCAGAACTCTATCTACGATGACTTTCATGACAGCCAGTGCCAGAGATTTTTTTTTTTTACGGTATCATAAACTTGTAATAAATTCTTCTTGTTTGTGCGTAGAGGCAAATTAATAATAGAAATAAATATAAACTTTTTTTATTCAACATGAAATAATAAAAAAGAAAATCATTATTGGCCTTTTGGCCAAGATCAAAGTGTAGTATCTGTTCCGATTGATACTGCACCCCATAGACTGGTATTGTCTTGGCCTTTGGGGCTTGATTTACGCCGGTCTATGGGACAGTCCTGTGCAGTTCTAGGAGGTCCAGCCTCCCAGGCTTCGTCTCCCCTTTTTGGGGAGGAGTAAGTTTATTGCTTACTGTCTGAGGCGCCCCTACCGGGGAATGCCGACGGGGCTGCCCAGGCAATTTTTAAATGGCCAGAGTGCTCACCTCTCGAGCGCTGGCTTTTAACCCCACTTTCTCGACCCAAGCTGTGGTCACATCTTACTTGTGGGAGTAAGATAAAACTGGCCTTGTGCCTAACTCCGGGAGGAGTAAATAAATATCTGTTCCGATGGATACTGCACCCCATACTGGTGTTGTCTTGGTCTTCGGGTCTTGATTTACGCCTGTCAATGGCTCTGTCCTGTGCAGTTCTGGGAGGTCCACCTTCCCAGGCTTTGCCTCCCCTCTTTGGGGAGGAGTAAGTTTATTGCTTACTGCCTGAGGCGCCCCTACCGGGGAATGTCGACGGGGCTGCCCAGGCAATTTTTAAACTCCACTTTCCCGACCCGACCTTGGGTCACATCTTACTTGTGGGAGTAAGATAAAAACTGGCCTTGTGCCTAACTCCTGGAGAGGAGTAAATCAATACTCTGTTTAACGACGTTTAAATCTCCCGTGACCTTGCTAAGGACAGCCGTACGTGGGCCGCCATGATTTGAGATGTAACGCCGGCCAGGGAAGAAACCGGCTCGACCAGGATGAATGACTTTGCAACAACAAGAAACATGAAATTTAAATAAAAAATATGAAAATAAAAAATGAATCGAATCAAACTATATATTGAATACTTCTGTCATATTTGGGCTGGTGAATCTCTGTCCCATTTGAGGGTTCTTGATAAGGTGCAGAAACGTATCTGCAATTTGGTTGGCCTCACCCTTTTTTCTTCTCTGCACCCTTTCTCTCACAGACGTGATGTTGCTAGTCTCAGTCTTTTCTATAAATACTATTATGGCATGTGTTCTTCAGAAATGTCTGATCTATTCCCTGCTTCTTTTGTTCCAGCTCGTTTGACTCGTTGGTCTAGTGGTCTTCATCAATTCGCAGTTTTTATACCTCGTTATAATATAGCTTCATATTCCAGTAGCTTCTTTCCAAGAATTGCAAACTCGTGGAACTCTCTTCCTGCTGACTGTTTTCCTCCTACCTATAGCTTTGGTCTTTTTAAGACTAGGGTCAATAGGCATCTCCTGTCTTTGCGATAATAATCTTTCGTGTTTTTTTTTTAGTTCCTTGTATCAAGTGGCTTCATATCTTGTCTGGAGCGATTTCCATAACAAAAAAAAGTTGTGAATATAAAAACCAAGATGAGAATAATAGTCTGAATTATCTAAATAATAAAAGTTATTAATCCTCATCTCAAAAATTCTGAAACATAAGACTAACAGCAAAATCCCACCCCTTCACTGTAGAGGTCCCCGGATGCCGGAAAACTTTCTACTCTAATAGCTTCTTTCCCCGGACCACTTGACTTTGGAAGTCCCTCCCTGCTCCCTGTTTCCCTGACTGCACCAACGTGCAGAAATTTAAATGTAATGTGAACAAACATCTCGCTGCACAACTCCGCACTTAGGATGCCCCCTATAAACCTGGCCCTTAATCATAGTAGCCCCTTACGTCTCAGTGGCAATGTGCTTTGTGTTGGGTGAATAAGAATAAAAAATAATAAAAATGATCGATCCTCATCTCCAAAATTCTGAAACATAAGATTGGTAAAGATTTGAACCAAAAAGATTTGAAAAAGTTAACGAGTTAAAGTTTAAATTACCCTAACCCTAACTATAACCCTAACCCTAACCCCAAACCAAAAATAACCCTAACCCCAAACCAAAAATAACCCTAACCCTAACCCAAAAATAACCCTAACCTCAAACCAAAAATAACCCTAACCCCAAACCAAAAATAACCCTAACCCCAAACCAAAAATAACCCTAACCCCAAACCAAAAATAACCCTAACCCAAAAATAACCCTAACCTCAAACCAAAAATAACCCTAACCCCAAACCAAAAATAACCTTAACCCTAACCCCAAACCAAAAATAACTCTAACCCTAACCCCAAACCAAAAATAACCCTAACCCTAACCAAAAATAACCCTAACCCTAACCCCAAACCAAAAATAACCCTAACCCTAACCCCAAACCAAAAATAACCCTAACCCCAAACCAAAAATAACCCTAACCCTAACCACTGGTCAGGAAAGATAAGCTTCTTTACAACATTCGATCCATGTGACGTGTAACGGATCTTCAGTTACTCTACTCACCTTGAGCGCACATTCCATTCCGCAGGTTCAGCTGCAACTTGTCTCGACTTCTTTTTGGTTAAGGGTTACGGGTTAGGTTAAGGGTTACATGCCTTTGTTCACCGCTTGGTTGGCTGATCCTACAAGTGTTGTATTTCTACTCCGCTTAATAGAATGACGACAAACGCTAATGTCTAAAAACAAATAATGGCATAACTTTATTGTCTGTGGCGGTAAACAAACGGAGTGAGTGAGGAAAGAGAACGCACAGGAATTCACAAAGTGGTTTTCTCAAACCCAATCGTCAGACAACTGTCGACCTCAATTTCGGATTAGTTTACATAATACTTTGTGACACCCACACATCCACCTGTAAACACCTATTGTGGGATTTCGCCTTCGCTGTCAATGTAGCCAAACCCCTAGGCCATTTATTTAGCGACGGTGTATTCCCCTCTACAGCTAACCTTTGTGGATAAGGATAACCTTTGTGGATAAGGATAACCTTTGTGGATAAGGATAACCTTTGTGGATAAGGATAACCTTTGTGGATAAGGATAACCTTTGTGGATAAGGATAACCTTTGTGGATAAGGATAACCTTTATGGATAAGGATAACCTTTGTGGATAAGGATAACCTTTGTGGATAAGGATAACCTTTGTAGGCGGTTTTCAATCGATCCACAATTATTTTATTTCCAACAACTAACCGTATTTTCTTTCTTCCGGCCAGGTGTGTGTCTGTTAAGTATGTTTTATTCCTGCCAGATGACATTTCCGATACACCCGGCGACCCGGATATTCAACTCTAGATTTCTGATAGATAACACCATTGGTCAAATTGATTTTTATTAAATTGAAAACAAATAACAATAATAATAAACTACTTACCTATGTAATAATAATGAAAATAGTAATAATAAATAATAATAATAAATAATAAAAAAATAAAACTACTTACCTATGTAATACATATAAATTGAAAACAAATAATAATACAAAACTACTTACCTATGTAATAATAATAATAATAAATAATAATAATAAATAATAATAATAAAAAAAAACTACTTACCTATGTAGTACATATAAATTGAAAACAAATAATAATAAAGATAATAATAATAATAAAAAAAACTACTTACCTATGTAGTACATATAAATTGAAAACAAATAATAATAAAGATAATAATAATAATAAAAACAAATAATAATAATAAAAAAAACTACTTACCTATGTAATACATATAAATTGAAAACAAATAATAATAAAAAAAAAATAATAATAAAGATAATAATAATAATAATAAAAACAAATAATAATAATAATAAAACTACTTACCTATGTAATACATCGTTCTTTTTCTCTTTACTAATATATAAAACTAGAAGAATACCCGTCCCAGGACAGGTCAGATTAATTTCGCGAACAGGACAGTTTTGCACCACTTTTATGTCCCCCACACGAAGATTAAAATCAAGATATACTGCTATTAAACCTTGTGTGTAGAATCCATATTCCGATTTTCATCATGATTTCGATTCTAGAAAATGTTTAAAATTTAAGGATGAAGCTTAAGGAGTCTTAAAAAGAAATTGAAATTCAGGGAATTTTGTTGAATTGATGTCTAGTGACTGTGGATCAAATTTAATGCAAATCTGAAATATTTTAATTTTCAATTGAGTGATTGTGCCCATATTATTCCCTCTAAAAAACCTTTAAAACGCTCCAAAGAAACTGAAAATTGGGGAATAGATATTATTTAGTGTATAATAAAAGAAGGTGGAAGACATTGCCAAGGCTGCTGCAAAGAAGGTGGGCTCCCTCTCCCGTGCTAGAAAACTCCTCACACCTGACATTATCCTGTATCTCTACAAAGCCACCATCCGCCCATGCATGGAGTATTGTTGCCACATCTGGGCTGGTGCATCATCTACTAGTCTCTCCCTTCTTGACAAGGTCCAAAAAAGAATCGGCAACTTAATAGGTCCCTCACTATCCACCAAACTCCAGCCCCTGTCCCATCGCCACAATGTAGCATCCTTGTGCCTGTTTTACAAATACTTCAATGGATTATGCTCCGATAAACTGGCTACTCTGGTGTCCCCCTCGACGTAAATTCACTAGACCAATTCGACAATCAACTAAATCCCATCCATTCACTGTGGAGGTCCCCAGATGCCGGAGAGCTTTCTACTCCAAAAGCTTCTTTCCTCGTGCTGCTGGCCTCTGGAACTCCCTCCCTGCTCCCTGTTTCCTCGACAGTACCGACATGCAGAAATTCAAAACTAATGTAAACAGACATCTCGCTGCGCAGAAATTTAGGTTTACCCCCCCCTCAACCGTCTCCCTTTTTTTTTCCTCAGTAGCCTCTTACGTCTACAGTGGTGGCCTGCCTTGTTTGGGGTAAACTATGTTAAAAAAAAAAATAATATCTATTATTAAGATTTCAGAAAAGTCGAAGGTATTTTAATTTTCACAAAGGGCTTCCACCCCCAATTTGGCCCCTTTGCAGAAAACTAAATGAAATTAATATAAAGCCATAGAACCCACATTACAACCTTTACAACTAGCGGTTGTGTTCCAAAATTCATAATGATTGGTTAATTAGTTTAGGAGTGAATTCTATAAACTTTTGAAAGGGTAAAAGTATGTTTCGCTTTTTTTCGGATATGTTTCTGATGAATCATTGTCTAGAAAATTCATGCTTTGTTGATTCCTAAAGAAAACCTGATTGTTTGGACTATCTCCAGCTTTAAATCTTTCGTCACCGGACACTTCGTCAACGGACATTTCCCCAACTGGACAGACTCTATATTTTGATGACCTTTTTATGCACACACTTTTACTTTTCATTACTTTATATTGTTTCTTAATTTTTTTGAATTTTGAATTTTGGCTATTCCCCTGTCAACTTATCCATCTATGTAATTCCTCTAATGATAAGATTTTAATCTTTGAAAAGCCTGGCTTAAGGAAAGAAAAATAAACATGTTTTTACTGAGTACACCTTGTATTGAACAATCGAAGTTGAAATAGATTTGTCATTCATACATCTTTATCTCTCTTCCTTCATTTATCTTTATATATATATATATATATATATATATATATATATATATATATATATATATATATATATATACAGGGTGGGCCAAAATAAGGGTCCTATCTTTAAATTTGAATAACTTGAATTTGAATAACTTCCACAAAATAAAAGTTAAACTCACCAAACTTTATGTGTGTGTAGACTGACCCTTCCGAGATTTTTTGAAATAAACAAAACAAATTTTAGCCGAAAAACACTTCTTAAAACTTACAAAAACTAAAGTATTGTTTTTTACACGGTTTTGAGTTTTTTAAGCAAAAATAATGTTTTCTAAATGAGGGTACGTTCCTTAGGGCTAATACGGCTCATGCTTGCTTCGGAAGGGGTCCTTTACTTATTCTAAAAAAAAAATTTTTTTAAATCAATAAATAAAAAAGTTATGAATTTTTAAAAATAGGACCCTTATTTTTGCCCACCCTATATATATATTAACGAAAAATACGTCCTATAAAGTTAAAGTTATCTCTCTTCCTTCATTTATCTTTATAATTGCTCTAGCTCGTATATTGAGCTTAAATCATTTCACTATAGGTTCAATTCTCTAAAAGTATACTTTTAGTTTCATATTATATATATATATATATATATATATATATATATATATGAAATGTTGAAATAATGAAACCAATGTAAAGTTACATAATTTACAAGTTTATTATAATCATCAGGTGTTTAAACAAGGAATATAATATAAGAATGACCTTTAATCCATAGATTTTCAAAGAATTACTCTTATCCTCAGAAGGAAAAAAAAACAATAAGTTTTTAATTATTGGAAAGTATTAATTTGAAAAATTTACAACACAATTTTAAGTTATGGTTAAAACAAAAATATTCCAAAAATGTTTCAATAATGGACAGAAAGTCATTGTATCAGTGCAGTTGCTGAAAAAATCCGATTGGAACATCGTGTTATATTGTGGAGGATAATGGATTCCAACAAAAGTCAGTAGTCAAATTTCCTTGGTATGTGAATTAAATATGGTGTGGTTAATTCAGCAGATGAGTATATATATATATATATATATACTTTGGGTTAATTCCCAACTAATCATGGCCAACCAATGCAGGTTTATGAGGTGCCACTTACAAACGTTGAGATAACGTTGAGATCTTACAAACGTTGAGATAAGGAGCGCTTGATGAGTAAGTTTATTAAAAGAAATAGTTGGGGTGCCTAATTTATTGACAAACGTTGGCACTATTAGTGGGGCAGCATAGCTAACCTATTGTGCATTTTGTGATACAAGCACCAAATTCGGCACAAACGTACAATGACATATGGCGAACATTTTCTGATATTGAGCAACTCGGAATTCTCCCTTCATGTCCGCCATATTGGATTTTAAAATGGCCGCCATTTGAAATCTACATTTGCGCTTATCTCTGGATCTAAAATTGCTATCGACTCGATTCATTTGTTCGTGTTTTTGTACCTATTTGTATATTTCTTTTTTTCTGAAGGATATCGCTCTTTCTTTCTCTTTCTCTCTCTTTTTTTCTCTTTCTTTCTCTCTTTCTCCCTATCTTTCTTTCTCTCTCTTTCTTTCCCTTTCTCTCTCTTTCTTTCTCTTTCTCTCTCTTTTTTTCTCTCTCTTTCTTTCTCTTTCTCTCTCTTTCTTTCTCTCTTTCTCCCTATCTTTCTCCCTCTCTTTCTTTATCCCTTTCTTTCCCCCATCTCTTTCTCCCCCTCTCTATTTCTTTCTTTCTCTCTTTTTTCTCTATCTATTTTCTCTCTCTGTCTCTCTCGTTCTTTCTTTCTCTCTCTCTGTCTCTTTCTCTCTTTATTTCTGTCTGTGTGTGTTTGTGTGTGTGTGTGTGAGAGAGAGAGAATGATTACATTCAAAGTCGGTGAAACGAATCTCCAATGCATCTGTTTACAAAAGTCACAAGGTCGCACTGACATGACCTCAATCTATTCTAGTTGCGCCATATTTTCTGATTGTCATAAAATGTTCAAACCGATTTCTTTTGTATTTATTATTATTTATCTGATGCGCAATTTCTGCTATTTCTCTCTGATTAGTCATTCAAAAGAATCACGGAAAATCCCCTCCACACCCAAAACGTCATATTTACAGCAGACGATAAAAACAAAAATCACTGACATTGTTTTCCGAGCTTAAGACCCAGTTAAACCCTGACTGATCTACATTTTCATGACGTACGTTTGACTCCTGTTTGCGTGGATTGATTAAATATCTTCTTGTGACCAATCCTCTGAATCGAGGATATTTGAAACATGGGTTTTCCCAATTCAAACCAGATTTATGTTTGCGATGATTTTGTTTAGAAATAATAAAAGAATCCTTTATGTAGACATATTTTTTCTGTCACAAATAAAATGACATTTTCTATTTGAAACAATAAAACCGCAACTCAAAAATCGCAGTTGAATGACACTATCGTTTGTATAGTTTTACGGCATATCAACCCTTTTCGAGTTATTTAAGGTCCAATCCAGTCATTTCGCTGAAGATTTTTATGTTTGAAGTTCTTAAGATTTTTAAATATTCATTTATGATGCTTGGTCTGGTTGTTTTGTTTTATGGCACATCAACCTTTTTTAGGGAAATTTAATGTTGAATCCAGCCATTTTAATAAATATGCTTGTGTTTTAAGTTCAAAATTTATTCATGCTGTTTGGTTTGTATTGTATTGTATCCTTGAAACGACGAAAAGAAATAAGACAAAAAAAGGTAGTTAACAAGAGTGTGTATTTATAGAAAGTACAGAAGTAATGGGTTGCCAGAGACTGCTTCTCGATTGGCTATAGTGACTCTCTTTCTCTGTTACTATCACTATTCATGGTGTCAGGAAAAGTTGTATGTCTGCAATTCTCAAATTATCCTCCCAGGGTACAGTCAGCTCCAACATAATTCAAACCTTCTTTTTCCTCACCCTACACTACAACGTCTGGTCTATGATGTTTAAGGAAAATCAAGATATTCTGGAGGTTTATGGCCAAGTTCAATTTTCTTTGCAACTTTTCATCGGTTAACTGTATTCTTGAATGACTTTTCGCTATGCATGTTTTTCCAGCTCCATAAAAGTTAATCTTCTTAAACTTCTCTATTTTTTGGTAGTTCTCCTTCATTAAACTTCTCCATTTTTTGGTAGTTCTCCTTCATTAAACTTCTCCATTTTTTGGTAGTTCTCCTTCATTAACCTTCTCTATTTTTGGTAGTTCTCCTTCATTAAACTTCTCTATTTGTTGGTAGTTCTCCTTCATTAAACTTCTCTATTTTTTGTAGTTCTCCTTCATTAAACTTCTCTATTTTTTTGTAGTTCTCCTTCATTAAACTTCTCTATTTTTTGTAGTTCTCTTTCATTAAACTTCTCTATTTTATGTAGTTCTCCTTCATTAAACTTCTCTATTTTTGGTAGTTCTCTTTCATTAAACTTCTCTATTTTTTGGTAGTTCTCCTTCATTAAACTTCTCTCTTTTTTGTAGTTCTCCTTCATTAAACTTCTCTATTTTTTTGGTAGTTCTCTTTCATTAAACTTCTCTATTTTTTGGTAGTTCTCTTTCATTAAACTTCTCTATTTTATGTAGTTCTCCTTCATTAAACTTCTCTATTTTTCGTAGTTCTCCTTCATTAAACTTCTCTATTTTTTGGTAGTTCTCTTTCATTAAAGTCTCTACATTTTAGTAGTTCTCCTTCATTAAACTTCTCTATTTTTTGTAGTTCTCCTTAATTAAACTTCTCTCTTTTTTGGTAGTTCTCATTCATTAAACTTCTCTATTTTATGTAGTTCTCTTTCATTAAACTTCTCTATTTTTTGTAGTTCTCCTTCATTAAACTTCTCTATTTTTCGTAGTTCTCCTTCATTAAACTTCTCTATTTTTGGTAGTTCTCCTTCATTAAACTTCTCTATTTTTCGTAGTTCTCCTTCATTAAACTTCTCTATTTTTCGTAGTTCTCCTTCATTAAACTTCTCTATTTTTCGTAGTTCTCCTTCATTAAACTTCTCTATTTTTCGTAGTTCTCCTTCATTAAACTTCTCTATTTTTCGTAGTTCTCCTTCATTAAACTTCTCTATTTTTCGTAGTTCTCCTTCATTAAACTTCTCTATTTTTCGTAGTTCTCCTTCATTAAACTTCTCTATTTTTGGTAGTTCTCCTTCATTAAACTTCTCTCTTTTTTGGTAGTTCTCCTTCATTAAACTTCTCTATTTTTCGTAGTTCTCCTTCATTAAACTTCTCTATTTTATGTAGTTCTCCTTCATTAAACTTCTCTATTTTTCGTAGTTCTCCTTCATTAAACTTCTCTATTTTTCGTAGTTCTCCTTCATTAAACTTCTCTATTTTATGTAGTTCTCCTTCATTAAACTTCTCTATTTTATGTAGTTCTCCTTCATTAAACTTCTTTATTTTTTGTAGTTCTCCTTCATTAAACTTCTCTATTTTTTGTAGTTCTCCTTAATTAAACTTCTCTCTTTTTTGGTAGTTCTCCTTCATTAAACTTCTCTATTTTATGTAGTTCTCCTTCATTAAACTTCTCTATTTTTCGTAGTTCTCTTTCATTAAACTTCTCTATTTTTTGTAGTTCTCCTTCATTAAACTTCTCTATTTTTCGTAGTTCTCCTTCATAAAATATCTCTATTTTGTGGTAGTTCTTCTTCAGTAAACTTCTCTATTTTTTTGGTAGTTCTCTTTCATTAAACTTCTCTATTTTTCGTAGTTCTCCTTCATTAAACTTCTCTATTTTTCGTAGTTCTCCTTCATTAAACTTCTCTCTTTTTTGGTAGTTCTCCTTCATTAAACTTCTCTATTTTTCGTAGTTCTCCTTCATTAAACTTCTCTATTTTATGTAGTTCTCCTTCATTAAACTTCTCTATTTTTCGTAGTTCTCCTTCATTAAACTTCTCTATTTTATGTAGTTCTCCTTCATTAAACTTCTCTATTTTATGTAGTTCTCCTTCATTAAACTTCTTTATTTTTTGTAGTTCTCCTTCATTAAACTTCTCTATTTTTTGTAGTTCTCCTTAATTAAACTTCTCTCTTTTTTGGTAGTTCTCCTTCATTAAACTTCTCTATTTTATGTAGTTCTCCTTCATTAAACTTCTCTATTTTTCGTAGTTCTCTTTCATTAAACTTCTCTATTTTTTGTAGTTCTCCTTCATTAAACTTCTCTATTTTTCGTAGTTCTCCTTCATAAAATATCTCTATTTTGTGGTAGTTCTTCTTCAGTAAACTTCTCTATTTTTTTGGTAGTTCTCTTTCATTAAACTTCTCTATTTTTTGGTAGTTCTCCTTCAGTAAACTTCTCTATTTTTTGGTAGTTCTCCTTCCTTTAACTTCTCTACTTTCTAATGTTGAAACTTTTCTATTACTTTCACGACTTGGTTTTGCCTCCACGTCTATCAACTTAGTTCTAAGTTACAGTTTAGCAGAATATGCCTGAGACTTCCTTTTTTCTGAATTAGTCACCATTGTCTTCTCTGCATTGAACAAGATTTACTGGAAAAGGAATTGCATCGTAGGTCGATTTTATCAGTAACAAAGTTCTTGTTCGCTTCCATGCTTCGCTTTGTTTTTATTAAATCTTCAATTCACCACACTCTTCCTAGCAGACACACTGACCTTGTTGACTACACTGCGCCACGTGTAGCTATCGTTTTCCCCCGTGCTTTCCTTATCTGTTTAACCACAGAATCTCTCTTTTATCGGTTACTCATGCAGAAAGGTTTAAAATTCTGCACACCTAGCTACTCTTTTGTATCGTCTACAGCACCAACAGAATCTAAGATATTAATAGCCATCTCGGTCGCTTCTTCTGACTTCCATTTCTTTCCAGTTTTTACTTCAGGTAGATCGTCGGTAAATGATGAGATCGGTGTCCTAAACAGTATCTTTAAAAAATTCAAACAAAAATAGTGTATAGGCGATAATAAATATATATATATATTAGCCTGAAGATCCCCCTCCCCCCGGGGATGAAACGCGGGAGCCTCTGTGTAGCTTAATTGCCATAAATATATTTTCATAGCTTACTACCTAGCTCTGCTTACGTATCGAGCACTGTTGAAGTAAATACTGAAAATTGATACATAAAAATTATATCTCCTTATAAAATTTTATGTGGATACATGAAATAGTAATATATATATATATATATATATATATATATATATATATATATATATTGTAAGATTATGACATAATGAACGTTTTGGAGTTAAACTAATTTAATATCTATATATTAATACGATAGCGTGTGTGTTTGTGTGTCACGTTTACATCAAAAGTTCTGTGCATGCGTGCCACATCTAGATTTGGAAAAGCATTAAAGTCACCTAATTTTCGTAATATTTTCGATTAGCGACATAGATTTTCGACGTCGGCCCAACTGATTTATAGTTCGATCCCAACCAACCTCTAAGATTTTTTTTTCTACATCGAAGGAGGGGGTGGGGGGACGACCAGGAAGAGACATATGAATACGATAGGGTGTGTGTTATTTTGTGTGTCACGCTTACATCAAAAGCAACGACTTTCCGAATCTTTGTATGCTACTCATGAGTTGGAGCCACATTTAATTTAATCGAAAACATTCACAAAGTAAGGTTTAGTCGGCGAAATATTACCTTCACTAGAAATATTGTATATAAAGAAGTTTTGTAAATTGTTTCATGTATTGTTCATTTTTTAAAATAAATATACAAGTCAAATCTTATCATATTTTATTCAAACATGTATAGGTTAGGAACAAGATAATTAGTATTGAAAACATCATTTTGTGTAATTTACACGGGTCCCGCTAGTTACATAGTATTAGAAAAAAAAACACATTTTAACACTGACTTCGTCTTGAGCGAGACAAAAAAAACAATCATACCTTCCGGTTCAAATATGACGCCATCTTGTAAAAACTTTGCTTATTCTACTAATTTATTAATACTAAATAGTTTTTAACTTACAACAAAACCTTGTCTAGCTACAACCACTGTCAATAATTTCCCTTTCTCCCTCTCTGTGCCTAAAACTAAGCGAAACTTCTTTGAGCAAAGTTTCTTTCCTAGAACTACCCGTCTGTGGAACTCGATACCGCAGGGCTGCTTCCCAGCTGACTACAATATAGTCGTTTTCAAGTCCAATGTAAACAAATTCTTGTTAATCCGTCCTCCTAAATAATCAAATTCTGCCTAACTTCCACCATCATTACCAATCATCTCGGTGTTGTCTCACCGTCTACCTGGCACTCATTAACCCTTATCCTAACCCTAACCCTAACCCTAACCTTAACCCTAACCCTAACCCTAACCCTAACTCTTATCCTCGAGTGGCTTTTGTTTTTAATCTTTTTTTAAAATTTTCTTTTTTAACATAGTTACATCAAAAACAATGGCAGGCCGCCACTGTAAACGCAAGGGGCTACTGAGAATTATGGAGTAGGTTTAGGGTGTCATCCTAAGTTGGGAGCTGTGCAGCAAGATGTCTGTTTACATTAGTTTCAAACCTCTGCATATCGGTACAGTCGGGGATACAGGGAGCAGGGAGAGAGCTCAAATTGTGTCATTTTTTTTTTTCTGACCGGAGAAAAAAAAGTGGGAGGAAGGTGAGGTGGGAGAGATAAAAAAAATTGAAACAGAAATTTTTTTTTTTAAATTTTCACTTTTCTTCCCTCGCCCTTCAAGTTAAAAAAACTTGTTTTTACATACGGCACTCCTTAGCTTTGAAGGAGGGCAGAAAATTTGTGTTGTTCAGCAGAATGAGTTCGAACAACAACTCTGATGTCAAACGAGAACAAGAAAAAGAGTTGAAAAAAACTGATACACATTTTATAGTCTCTCTCACCATCTAGAAAAAAAAAGAGAGAGATTTTATCAGCTTATCAACTGGGTATAAAAATGTTTACCAAAATGACCCGAATGACCTGATTCGGCATAAAATAACACAAAAAGGGTCGATATGCCGTAAAACAAAGCAATGAAACAACCAAACCAAACAAATGTGAACAACAGGAGAGTTGAGAAAGCTATATTCTACTTCGAATAATTGATACAGATTTTATAGTCTCTCTCACATCTAGAAAAAAAAAGAGAGAGAGTTTATCAGCTTATCCAATATGTATCTCTGGTGACTTCCTGTCTATAACATAGTGGCGTGCATGGGTCTGGTGATGCCCAGAGCCAACTTTTTGGTTGTATGCCCTAAAGACTTAAGTATAAGTCCTAGTACTGAGAAATGACGCAATATCCTAACATCTAGCCCTAATTCTGATCTTTTTACTTTCTAATGGAATTTTCCACCTTTTTTCTTACCGTATGTGGGAAATTCTGTTTGTAACAAACCTGGTGTCCACCTCTTCAGTTAGAACAAAAAAATATGGCTGAAATGACAAAGTTTTGATAATCGCTCAAAAAACGAAAATTAAGCAAAATACTTGTAGAACATTACATTTTTTCACGATTGGTGACATTTATTGGATGTGTTTCTAACACTATTTTGTTTATTTTTCGATTTTTCACCGATTATCAACGGTCCCCGTGCAGGGCCCATGAACAGCCATTTTGTTTTTCGTTCTAACTGAACAGGTGAACACCAGGTTTGTTTTGAACAAAAAAACTCTTTAAAATAAGTTAAACCACAAATAAACTTATCCAATTTAGTAGAAGAGTAACTTATCTTGTATTGCGTAACATTTATTTGTTTTTGACTCCTTTTTTAATTCTGTTAGCTGTCGTTAAAAATGCTCAATATTTATTTAACAAAGTTGGTTTAAAATATCAATTAAAATATCAATTAAAATATCAATTAAAAGATCAATTAATTAAAATATCAGTATAAAGATCGGTTAAAATATCAATTGAAAGATCAATTAAAAGATCAATTAAAA
This sequence comes from Sepiola atlantica, assembly GCA_963556195.1. NCBI lineage: Eukaryota > Metazoa > Mollusca > Cephalopoda > Sepiida > Sepiolidae > Sepiola > Sepiola atlantica. Next base: position 3,998,383 of record OY744533.1, on the reverse strand, counting down.
GATCAATTAATTAAAATATCAGTTAAAAGATCGGTTACGATATCAATTGAAAGATTAATTAAAAAAAAAACAATTAAAAGATCAATTAAAAAGCAATTAAAAGATCAATTAAAATATCAATTAAAAGAGCTTCTGTAACGAGGAGAGAAAAATCAGTATTTTAAAGTAAAAAATGAAAAGAAAGACTCATTTATTTTGTACTGCAGGAGTAGCAGTTGCACGTGTGTGCAGTTGCATGTGTGTGCAGTTCGTCCGTGAGCAGTTTAGTAGTAATTGTCGATTGTATTACCATAAGAACGATGAACAAGGGTTTGCATGAAAGTTTTAGACTGATTGACTGTTGGGTCCTCATTTATATAACCTGTAACCGGCTCCCAGAGAAACTTTTGAATAAAGCGTGGGTGTATTATTCTAGACTTCTGATTGGTTGAAGTCCGATTTCAGTAACCAATCAAAATTAAGTATTTTATAAAAAAATATTAGAATATTGATTTTGCTGGTCACTCGAACTTTTGTATCTTTTACTTCGTTTCCAAAAATATTGTTCAAAGTTATTTATATTTTATAGTCATTTTTTTTTATTCTTCCAAGGAACATTATTATCAACCGTTGTGGACTTTGGTTGGTGGAGGCCTTAAGACAATCGAACAGTCGAAACAAGCGATGGCAAAAGTCCTGCCCCAAAAGTGTGACTGGATCCAAGACAAAGTTATGACCTATGACCCTGAAGGGTGTTCAGTAACAACACAAAATGGCAGTAAGGTAAGAATACATTTAGGGTTTTCCTCTTTTTCCCCTCTTCAATAGTTGAACAAGTTTTATTTAAAAAAACAAAACAATTCGTACATCTAAGTTGCTTTCAAATGCATAGAAACTTCTTCTCTGCACCCTCTCTCTTTCTCTCTCTCTTTCTCTCTCTCTCTCTCTTTCTCTCTCTCTCTTTCTCTTTCTCTCTCTTTCTCTCTCTTTCTCTTCCTCCCTCTCTCTCTCTTTCTCTCTCTCTCTTTCTCTCTCTCTCTCTCTTTCTCTCTCTCTCTCTTCCTCTTCCTCCCTCTCTCTCTTTCTCTCTCTCTTTCTCTCCCTCCCTCTCTCTCTCTTTATCTCTTTCTCTTTATATCTCTCTCTTTCTCTCTCTCTCTTTCTCTCTCTTCCCCCCCCCCTCTCTCTCTCTCTCTTTATCTATCTCTCTCTCTCACAGACGTAATGCTGCTAGTCTCAGTCTCTTCCATAAATACTATTATGGCATGTGTTCTTTACAACGATTTGATTTATTCCCTGCTTCCTTTGTTCCAGCTCGTTTGACTCGTTGGTCTAGTGGTCTTCAGAAATTCACTGTTCAGGTACCTTGTTCCAGTAGCTTCTTTTGAAGAACCGCAGGCTTGTGGAACTCTCTTCCTGCTGACTGTTTTCCCTCAACCTATAGCCTTGGTCTTTTCAAGACTAAGATCAATAGGCATCTCTTGTCTTTGCGTTAATCATCTTTCATACTTTTTAGCTCCTTACATCAAGTGGCTTCATGCCTTGTCTGGAGCGACTTTCGTAATATATATATATATATATATATATATATATATATATATATATATTCATGCAAGATCCAAATACACTTTGTTGATCACTTTCAACTGCTCGTGTATATTAGCTGCCGACTTGCTATTTACAAAGTTAAATTCCTCTTTAATTATTAGCTGATTCCCTATGGCCGAGGGGTTAAGTGTCTTGACTGCGAATCAATGGTGATTTGTGATCGGAGTTCGCACCCGCCAACCGTTGAGAATTAACTTCCTGCACTGAAGATTGCGTTAGCATGAAACATCGATGTCTGTAGGTAATAAATAATTAATATTTATTTATAAATATTATATATATATATATATATATGAGAAATGAAAAAGGAAAAAACCAAGAGATATTTTTTTATATATTCATCAACGTTTCGTCTTTATTGTAAGACTTCCTCAGGATGATAATTTGAAGAAAAATGTCATGTACATCGAAATTTTGGGTTGACATGATGGGGTGATAAGGAAAAGTAGTAGCCGTGGCTACTATGAGTGTTGGAGGAGAGTCCAGGCTGCGAGAAGTCAGTAGTGGCGAAGAATGAAATGAATATGGAAAGCTTTGAGTCGGTACCATTAAGGCAGCAGTGAAAAATGGAGGGGTGAGAGTGTTAGTGAATTTGCCTTAGGGTGGGAGAGAGGAGAGGAGGGCTGAGGTTTTTGTCGTGGTGAGGTGTCGCATGGATTTTGAGGGGCTGGGGAAAGAGGAGGGAAGTGGGGGAAACTCTGTGTGTTTGGCATGTAGGTGGTATCATAGTTTTAGAAAAAGATTTGAAGAAATGAAGCTAACTTGAAAATGGGCGGGGTGGGTGGGTAAGAGTGTGACGGAAATAGTCAAAAGGGTGGGAGAGGGGAGATTTTTGTTGTGGTCAGGTGTGAATTTTTTTTTTTTTAGGCTGGAGGGAGGGAGGAGTATTGACCAGATGGCTATGTCAGGAATGTGTGAGTATAAGTGTGTTTGGAAGAATGTGTAGAAGTGTGCTGTGAGCATGAGAAGAAAGAAAAATGCTTTTAATTTTGGGGGGAGTGATAAGTAAAATGTAGTTTCGTTCAGGATGTGTTGATGGCTTGAGATTAAATTGAGGGCAAAAGGGGTTTAAATATCTAAATATTTGTAAGGATGTGTAAATTGTGTTAATTTGTAAGGCTATTATTTGTGGTTAAGTAGTTTTGATTCGTAGTGGGTGATTCATGAGTATGTGAATGAATATATATGTGAGAAGGAGTCAGTACGTGAGTGTGTATGCGGGGAGTTGTATATAAGTACAATTGAGAACGATGAAAAGAAGGGTTAGCCATGATCTAGGTTTAGTTTTTGTTCAGTCAAGATAATTTTGCTTATTAAGGGGGATAGATTATAGAAACCATTTCGCTGTCCAATGGTGTTAGAGTCTGTGATGAATGCTGTTTCGAGTAGTCTTCGCCGAGCTTTGTTATGAATGTGTTTGATGATTTTGGCCTGTTGAAACTGGCCTTAAATCGGATACTTTTCAGACAGGCCTCATCTAATGAAACTAATAATAATTTGATATCTTGTTTTTTTTATTTGTTTTGGTTTTATTCTACTTTTTATTTATTTATTTATTTCAGATATCCTATGAGTATCTTGTGGTGGCTGCAGGCCTGCAACTCGATTTCGATAAAGTAAGTGGTTTATGTTTCCTTTGATCTGTACGGGAAACAACTTTATTTTCTAGAGATCAGAGTATTTACTATGAAGGCGAAAAAAATGTTGATAGTTTAATTTTTTTTTAGTTAATTATAATAGTTTAATAAAACTAACTGTACACACCGGACATTGCCAGGGATTAATTAATCTCATTTTAGTTTCAATTTAAAAATGAAAAAAAAAATGAATACTTTGTAAGTCAAAAAGAGATGGAAAAAAAAAGCTCAAAATGTAAGGGAAATAACTCATATTCTTACCTTGAAGTTAAAATAGAAATTATCTTCCTTTTTAGGTCATTATTTAAAATGGTCTCCATTGTAATAATCTTCCCTTTTTCATCCATCCATCCACATCATCATCATCATCATCATCATCATCATCATCATCATCATCATCATCATCATCATCATCATCATCCGTTTAACATCTGTTTTACATGCTGGCATGTGTTGGACAGCTTTAAAAAATTGACTTTCAAACTAACCTATCTTTCGCCAAATCATTATTTATCCCTCTTTCAACTCCACACTTATCACTTCCTCCGATGTTTACTTTGGCCTTCTCCTGTCAACTGAACTTGTTACTTCAACTGTTCTACAGGGTAATTCATAAGTCACTCAGCTATTTATTTTTAAAATTCTAAAGTTAAAAAAAATACGGTAAAACAAAACAGAAAGTTTATTCAACAAATTCATTTATGGGAGTTTTAAATTACAACAAATTTTCAAAATGTCCACCTTCATTCTGCATGCATAGCTCCATTCTTTTTTGCAAGGAATTTACGACTCTTTGTAGCATATTTGATTGATTATGAAATAAATATAATTAGAAACAAATATATAAACGAACAAATTTAAAATAACAAATAGCAGTAATTAGAGAGTAAGATAACAATTATCAAAAGTTCATAGTATGTTTGTGCTTCATATGGTAATCATTTTAAATAGCTAAGTAAAGTGACTTATTATTCACCCTTCAACTGTTCTACATCTACTAACCCAAGAACTCTCATCCATTCTTTTAATGCGAACAAACCATCAAAGTCTCCTGTTCTGCACACATCTCCCTACACTGCCCAGATTTAACCTACCTCTGAGGTCATCAGACCTAAGCCTGTCTTTAAGACTCGCATTGTATCATTCTCATCATTTCTCTCCATGCAACACACGTCCTCAACCCTCACTGGCCAAGTTTCACTTCTATACATCATCACACTGCGCACACATGCCTGATAGACTCTTTTCTTGGTCGACAGCGGTAACGCTCTGCTGGTTTGTAATGACATGTATTTATTTTATATCATCATCATCATCATCATCATCATCATCATCAGGTTTAACATCTGTTTTACATGCTGGCATGTGTTGGACAGCTTTTAGAAATTGACTGACTAACCTATCTCTGACTAGGACTTTATTTATCCCTCTTTCTCTCCAATCTATCCTTGTCACTTCCGCACAAGTTTTCTTTGTTCTTCCCTGCGACCTGACCCTGCTACCTCAACTGTTTTACATCTACAAACTCAAGAAGTCTCAAACATTCTTTCAACGTGGCCATACACTCAAAGTCTACTCTTCTGCACACATGTCGCTATACTATTCAGATGAAATCTTCCTCTGAGGTCATCAGATCTAAGCCTGTTTTTAAGACTCATATTACACATCCATTGTATCATTCTCATATCATTTCTATCCATGCAACGCATGTCCTCAACCCTCACTGGTCAGGTTTCACTTCAATACATTATCACACTGCGTACACATGCTTGATAGACTCTTCCCTCGGTCGACTGTGGTAACGCTTTGCTGGTTAGTAATGACAAGTTTTCGGTCGACTGTGGTAAAATAGTAAATAAGGTATGAATAGGATTATTATTGAAGTGCACCGGTTTCCTCAGAAATTAAAACATCTGAACTTCAAATTAAAACAGCTGAATTAGAAATTGACAAAAAATTATGATTATTAGAATACCCACCCCTAAGAATTGCACTATTTAAAAAATAATTAGCTGTCCCGATCCGGCGTCGCCCGGTAATACGTTTACTTGCAATAAATCTTTTCTTTTGCTCTTCATTTTTTCTGTCCTTGATCAGTGAAGGGGACGCTGGGGTCGCTGCCTTAACCAAGACACTGCGCATATCTACCCAGGCATTGGTCTTCTCCGCCGCTGAGTACTGGTCCCCAGAAGCTGGACGTAACGCTCAACACTGCCTTACGCACAGTCTCTGGCTGCTTGTGCGCCACACCAATCAACCAACTACCGATTCTCGCCGGCATCGCACCACCAACCCTGCGCCGTGAGGTGGCTGTCCTTGCACTGTCAAGAAAGGCCACTATCGATGAGGACCACCTTCTCCACAACCTCGCCACAGAGACACCTCAACGAGCACGCCTGAAGTTACGATGCCCATTCTCGGAGCATGCCCACCAGCTGCTGCTTTCAACCCCCGGTGATGCCATGAAACGAATCTGGCTGAAACGTTTCTGGACGGAGGAATAGCAAGCAGCAGATAAATCAAGGTTGCACAGATTTGTGGAGGACCCGGATAACCTACCAGGCATGGACCTCCCTCCCTCGCCGGCAGTGGACAATGCTCAACCGCCTCAGGACAGGTGTCGGCCGTTTCGCCGCGACCATGAAAGGATGGGACTCAGGGACTCGGCTGTCTGCGACTGTGGTCACTCTGAACAGACAGTAGACCACATCATCGAGTCATGCCTTAAACATCGACCACCCAACGGCAAAGCCGGCATAGCTGCGCTAGACAACAAAACATTAGCATGGCTTTTCTCAACCGAGCTGGTGATCTAACAGTGAGATGCTGTGAAGCAAACGAAAGAAGAAGTGAAGGGGGAAACCCTCAGTGGCTAGGTTTCACTTCCATACTGCGTACACATGCCTGATAGACTCTTCCATTGGTCGACAGTGGTGACGCTCTGCTAGTTTGTAATGACATTTTGTCTCATAAGATAGGAAGATTAAATCTGAACATTATAGAGAAATGTGCGCAGAATAGGAGACTCTGTTGGTTTGGTCATATGAGAACGATTCGATGAATGTGTAATATGAGTTTTAAAGACAGGCTTAAATCTGATGACCTCAGGGGAAGATTAAATCTGGACAGTTTAGGGAGATGTGTGCAGAACAGGGGATTTTGTTGGTTAGGTCACACTGAATGGATGAGGGTGCTTGGGTTAGTAGATGTAGAACAGTTGAGGTAGCAGGGTCAGTTGGTAAAGGAAGACAAGGGAAAACATGAGAGGAAGTGATATGGATGGATTTGAAAAAAGGATTAATAAAGACCTGGTCAGAGATAGGGTAGTTTGGAACTCAATTTTTAAAAGCCACCGAACGCAGATAAATAAATAATAATGATAATAATAAAAGGTGGTGGGACTAAAGCAATGTTTTATAATATTTTTTAAAGTCTTAACGATAGGCTTAGATCTGATGACCTCAGAGGAGGATTAAATCTAGACGGTCTAAAGGCGATGTGTGCCGAAAAGGAGCTTTTGTTGGTACGGTTACATTGAAAGAATGGATGAGAGTTTTAGGGTTAGTAGTAGATGTAGAACAGTTGAGGTAACAGGGTCAGTTTGCCGGGAAACATGTGAGAAAGTGATAAGGATGGATTTGAGAGAAAGAGGGATTAATATAGACCTGGCCAGAGATAGGCTAGTTTGGAAATCAATTTCTGAAAGTTGTCTAACATAAGCATGTAAAACGGACATCCAACCGAATATGATTATGATGAAAGTTCTTGGGTTAGTAGATGTAGAACAGTTACGGTCAGTTTGCAGGAAAAAGGATGAGAAAAACATGTGAGGAAACGATAATGATGCATATGACAGCATGTAAAGCAGATGTTAGGGTTAGGGTTAGGAGAATTGGATTGACGGGGAAAAAATGGATTGATCCGAAAAGTAAAAACGCTTCACGTATGACTTGTATGTCAAAGAAAGATGGCGGATTCCATATTTGTGGAGATTTTAACGTCGCCATTAATCAGATTGGGATGTGAGTACTCGGCTTTTTAGCAGAATTCCACTTTTTTTTAATCCAGAAAAAAAGCGGATTTCCACTTAGATAGGAGTTCTCAGCTTTTTAATCGAAATTCGCTTTTTTCTTTTAAATATGAAAAAGTTGATTTTTTCCCTCTTCTCCCGTTAAACAGAAAATATTAATTTTGCTGTGAAGACTACGACTTCAAGCAATTCATGAAGAGGGTAGGGGAGTTAGATGACTTTTGTTTCATCAAAGAATGACTTCCTGTCTCCTTCCCTCTCCCCCAACACATATATACAATCGGTGTCTTTATCTTAATTTTGACTTTCTTGGAACTGATTGGAGTTGTTTAGGAAAAAAAAAATTTTTTTGTGCTGCCCTTTCTCTCTACACACACACGGGGGGGGGGGGCGTGACCCCCAGGTTGAGAAGTTCATCTCAATTTAGCTTTTAAGAGTTTGAACGCAAAACGCGATAAATCAAATTCGTTTAAATTGAGACCTTAAACAATAAAAACAGAAATATATTAAATCTATACTGTGAATAAAAGCTGATTTTAATTTAAATCAAAAAGAAATTATTTCGGTATCATATCGTAACACATAGTTTTGAGGGTGTTGTCGAAGGTTGAAATGCTACACTTTTTGTAGAGACAGTCTCATGATTTTGAAAATGGCGTTTATCGCGTTTTGCATCCAAACTCTTCTTTTTCTGTCCATTAGCTACTCACACACGAGGGGGGGGGGGGGCGTGGCCCCCAGGTTGAGAAGTTCATCTCAATTTAGCTTTTCTGGCCATTAGCTACTCGTATCCGTGTTCGGCGTCTTCTAAGCAATAACTACCCATTACGTGAAGTGGATGCGATGTTTGCTAGTTTACGCGACGACGCAACAGTCTTTAGTAAAACTGATCAGTCAATACGGACCAGTCGATGAGCAAACTCAACTGGATCTCGCGATGAACGCACACAGGGGGCCGCACGCCTGTAAACAAACATATCGCATCTCCAGATCTCGTTAATCTTTTAGTTGATGCTAGATCGGACTCTACAGAACCCGCAGTACACCATGTGACACACGGATGATATATGGATAACGTCATCGTCTGACAACCACTTAAAACTGTCGGCCGATTTACTATGATAACGTGAAAGAAGCAAATCAATCCGACTGCTAGTTGAATATATGGTCGGACAGGAAATACAAATGAAGAAAAGGTAGAAGCCATTTGTGAGGATCGAAGTTCAATAAATATTCCTGAGTCAAGCATTATTTAAATCGATTGAACTGTCCGACTATTCATCATTTAATAGTTAATTTGAGAGTGAAATGAATGTTACCAAGACCAAAAGTGATGATCATTTCCCCTGCTCGGTTTATGGACAAGGAGTCAAGTGCAATCTTGAATCCGTTTTTTTACAAGCCTCTGAGGCAACGATACAAAATCTGAAAAAAAAAAAAAAAAAACATTAAAAAAAGTATCCAAACTAAAAATCTATGCAAGTCGATAAAGATTAAATTTTCTTGCGTTTGGTAGAAGTTATTTGTACTGTTTTTGTGTTGTTAATTATAATGCACCATTGCCTTTTATTCTTTTTCAGCAAACACAAAAAGTAGTTACAACTATCAGCAAGGGCTTGGTGTCACTTTGTGCGAATGTCGTGATCCATCTAACTGCATTTCTTCGTATTTCTATCATCTTTGTCCGACTCACAAGAAAAGGGGTGTTTTACAAATGTATCAGCTTCTTTTTATTGTTTTTAAAATTATTTATCCGATAATTTTATTTTTAAAAACTATTTATCCGATAATTTTATTTTTTTAAATTATTTATCCGATAATTTTATTTTTTAAAATTATTTATCCGATAATTTTATTTTTTAAAATTATTTATCCGATAATTTTATTTTTTTAAATTATTTATCTGATAATTTTATTTTTAAAAATTATTTATCCGATAATTTCATTTTTTAAAATTATTTATCCGATAATTTCATTTTTTACAATTATTTATCCGATAATTTTATTTTTTTAAATTATTTATCCGATAATTTTATTTTTTAAATTATTTATCCGATAATTTTATTTTTTAAAAATTATTTATCCGATAATTTTATTTAAAAAAATTATTTATTCGATAATTTTATTTAAAAAAATTATTTATCCGATAATTTTATTTAAAAAAATTATTTATCCGATAATTTTATTTTTAAAAATTATTTATTCGATAATTTTATTTTAAAAAATTATTTATCCGATAATTTTATTTTTAAAAATTATTTATCCGATAATTTTATTTTTTAAAATTATTTATCCGATAATTTTATTTTTTAAAACTATTTATCCGATAATTTTATTTTTTGAAATTATTTATCCGATAATTTTATTTTTTGAAATTATTTATCCGATAATTTTATTTTTTGAAATTATTTATCCGATAATTTTATTTTTTGAAATTATTTATCCGATAATTTTATTTTTTAGAATTATTTATCCGATAATTTTATTTTTAAAAATTATTTATCCGATAATTTTATTTTTAAAAATTATTTATTCGATAATTTTATTTAAAAATATTATTTGTCCGATAATTTTATTTTAAAAAATTATTTATCCGATAATTTTATTTAAAAAAATTTAATATTAACGTTTCCACCTATCTTTGTTGTATGCAAACAATAAAAAAAAAAAGAATTAGTTAATGTTGTTAGTTCGTGAGTTGTTGCCTCTGATAACATCACGTGCTGTCCCTCTCTACATCCGGGGTAAGTTGTATCGCAGCTGTGTCAGAAGCGTCATGTGATATGGTAATGAATGCTCGGCCCTCACCCAGTCCTCTCTCACCTGTCTGCAGCGCAATGACAGATCCATGATCAGATGGATCTGCAATGTGAAATATAACCAAACGCAACCCATCAGGTCAGAGGATTTGCTGAAAGCACTACACGTGCCCAGCATGGAGGTTATCCTAAGGATGAATCGATTACGCTGGTATGGTCATGTAGAACATTCATCCTCCTGGATAAACCGTTGCAGAAGCATGAATGTCATAAATCGCAGGAAGATTGGCCGGCCATGGAAAATTTGAAAGCAACTGATTAGACAAGACCGCACTGAGTGGAATTTGGAGACTGCTGACCTGCTGAAACGTGATAGGTGGAGTGTGTGTTTGCATAATATCATTGAACGTCTGACCCCTGACCCCAAGGAAAAAGTGATGTTAGAAGAATAGAAGAAGTTACGATTTTTTTTTTTATCAGTTGTATTATTGGTATTATTTGCAACGTTTTGGCCGATGTAACCCCCGACCTTCTCCGGGTGCATCTTTTCGAATTGTTCAAGATTCCCAAGTTCGGAAAGATGCACCTGAAGAAAATCGGCTGTTATATCGGACGAAAGTAACAACCAAGATAGGAATAGTTGTTCACATAATCTAACTAATATTAATTGTAATTATAATAATAATTAAATAATGCATCATAATATTAATTATAATAATAATTATATTAATAATTATAATAATAATTATAATATTAATTATAATAATAATTATATTAATAATTATAATAATAATTATAATATTAATTATAATAATAATTATAATAATAATTATAATAATAATAATCTAACTAATATGTACTTAAATTTCTGAATTTTTGAGATGAGGATTGACAATTTGCATAATTTTGATTATTCAGACTACATTTCTCATCTTGAGTGTTATCAGCAAAACATTTCGGACGCTGTAACCTCCGGCCTTCTTCAGGTGTATCTCTTCGAACTCGGGAATATTTCTGTTGAACTCGGGAATCTGGACGGAATTTCGAACGGAACCCTTTATTTAATCCATCGGGGTAGCATGCTCTCGTTCTGCAAGGACCCGTGGCACAGTGGACATAATACAGTTTAATTCAGTTCCAAGTAATAGTCATCTGAAGGTTGAAGGTTCAATCCTCGGTGCGGGCGATACGAAGAATTGCGAATTACTGAAGACTTCTCTCAGTCATGGCTTACGGAATGAGTGCATGCTACCCCCCACGTGGATTAAATAAAGGGTTCCGTTCGAAATTCCGTCCAGATTCCTGAGTTCGACAGAAATATTCCCGAGTTCAGAGAGATACACCTGAAGAAGGGCGGAGGTTACAGCAGCCGAAACGTTGTAATGATAACACTCAAGATGAGAAATATGTACTTATATTTGTGGTACTATTTTTCTTTGTTTTGTTTTCTTCGGTTTTGCACACATTTCCCGATACTGTCCAGATATAAGCTTCCACTGAGGTCATCAGATCTAAGCCTGTCTTTAAGACTCACTTTACAGATCCATCGTATCATTCTCATATCATTTCTCTCCATGCAACGCATGTCCTCAACCACAATCATCTAAAAGTAAAAATCAGCAACTTATTTTAAATTGAAGAATATGATAGAAGTTGTCTACCTTAAGTTTAAAAATGTGCAAACAAATATAAATGAAAAACTAAAATGCATTTGCTGCATCCCCCGCAATGGCATGCAGGTGCAGCTAGTTAGAAATTGCCTTTCAAACTAACCTATCTCTGGCCAGGTCTTTATTTATCTCTCTTCCTTTCAAGTCCATCTTTGTCACCTCCTTCCATGTTTTCTTTGGCCTTTTCCTGTGAACTGAACCTGCTACTTCAACTGTTCTACATCTACTAACCTAAGAACTCTCATCCATTCTTTCAACGTGGCTATGGCATCGAAGTCTCCTGTTCTGCACACATCTCCCTATACTGTCCAGATTTAATCTTCCTCTGAGGTCATCAGATCTAAGCCCGTCGTTAAGACTCACATTACACATCCATTGTATCATTTTCATATAATTTCTCTCCATGCAACGCATGTCCTCAACCCTCACTGGTAAGGTTTCACTTCCATACATCATCACACTGCGAACACATGTCTGATAGACTTTTCCCTTGGTTGACAATGGTAACGCTCTGCTGGTTAGTAATGGTAGAAGTTCTTTTAACGTGGTGTATCTACTCCTAACTCTTGCAATCACACTAGCACCTGCTCCACCCTGTGCTCCAATGGTATAATCATCAAGGTAACAAAACTTCTCAACAACCTCAATAGCTTCGCAATCCAAAAGAGTTGCCAACCTAATAGGTCCCGCACTGTCAACCAAGCTCCAGTCCCTGTCCCATCGCCACAATGTAGCATCCTTGTGTTTGTTTTACAAATACTTCAATGGATTATACTCCGATGAATTGGCTACTCTGGTGCCCCCTCGACGTAAATTCACTAGACCAACTTGACAATCAACTAAATCCCATCCATTCACTGTGGAGGTCCCCAGATGCTGGAGAGCTTTCTACTCAAATAGCTTCTTTCCTCGTGCTGCTGGCATCTGGAACTCCCTCCCTGCCCCCTGTTTCCCCGACAGTACTGACATGCAGAAATTTAAAATTAATGTAAACAGACATCTCGCTGCGCAGATCCTAATTTAGGTTTACCCCCCCCCCTCCAACCTTCTCCCCTTTTCTTTCTTCTCAGTAGCCCCTTACGTCTACAGTAGTGACCTGCCTTGTTTGGGGTGAACTATGTTTTGAAAAAAAAAAAAATACACTTTCTCCACATCTGAGTTTTCATCCATCTCCATTGACTTCCACTTCTTGCACACAAACTGGTTATCCTCTCGCAACCTGCACTTCTTGTGTACCCAATGCTTACAAGTACCACAAAAAAGTTAATTGCATGCGACTCCCTTTCTACAAACTGAGCAGGGGAACATTCCTCGTTTTGGGAACATTCCTTGTTTTGGGAACTTATTTCGTTTTGGGAACATTCCTCGTTTTGGGAACATACCTCGTTTTGGGAACATTCCTCGTTTTGGTAACATTCCTCGTTTTGGTAACATTCCTCGTTTTGGGAACTTATTTCGTTTTGGGAACATACCTCGTTTTGGGAACATTCCTCGTTTTGGTAACATTCCTCGTTTTGGGAACTTTCCTCGTTTTGGGAACTTACCTCGTTTTGGGAACTTATTTCGTTTTGGGAACATTCCTCGTTTTGGGAACATTCCTCGTTTTGGGAACTTTCCAACACTGATTATTTCTTTGTTTTTTTTCTTTTGTTTTTTGTTTTTTTAATGGAAATCGCTCCAGACAATGCATGAAGCCACTTGATGTAAGGAGCTAAAAAAAAAATATACTACTTCAAAGTCAAAAACTAGCCAAGTGTCAGATTGATATATTTTAACCCAAAAAACAGCAATTCTTCTCCCTTTGTCAGAAACATCGCTCATGGAATGTGAGGACTAAAGGACAAAATAAGTTAACATTCACTTTCAACCCTTTATTTTCCATGCTATAACTCGCATTACATGTTTAGCGTATCATTTTTAACTCTTGCTATCACACTAGCACCAGCTCCCCCCGGTGCTCCAATAGTTTCATCAAAGTAACAACACTTTCAGACAGTCTCAATAGAATTTGTGAGATGAAAAAAATGATAACATGCATAAAAAATCTAAAATTCTTGCAAGCTATCTGATGTAAATCCTTTCATTGTATTCTTTTGTTTTGTACAGGTGACGGGCCTTATCGATGCATTACTCTCCGATCCAATGGTTGTGTCAAACTACAGTTTGCGGACGTTACCCAAAACGTTTCCAGCTCTTCAGGCTTTCAAAGGAGGAAAAGCGATTTTCACGTATCCGAACACGGTCATCAAATGTGCCGGCGCCGCGCAAAAGATCATGTACCTGACTGATGACTACCTACGAAAGGTAAAACACGTCGAAAGAAATGAGCAAAATCGTCTTGTTTATTAGTTTATAACTAGTGTTGGGGTTGTCTTTTTCTATGCATGGAGGATCGATCATGTGATGATGGAGCGGTCTCCCATTGGTTGATTCAACCATTGGTTGATCTCTGGCAAAATGTGATAGTTTTGACATTAACTTCTCATCTGCTGAGCACATTATCACAAGACTGCTTCCCTGCAGACTACAACATGGTCGTCTTCAAATCCAATGGCAACAAATACTTGTCAAACCGTCCTCAGAAATAATCAAATCTTGTTCATTTCTATTCATCATTTCGGAATTTTTGAGATGAAGATGGATAATTTGGAGTATAATTCCCAGTAACCTCCTACATCTACAGTGGCGGCCTGCCTTGTTTGGGGTGAACTATGTTAAAAAAAAAAATTTTTTTTTTTACATTTGGATTATTCAAACTATTGTATGTTATTCTCACAACGTTTCGGCCGATCTAACCTCCGAGCTTCTTCAGATGCATCTTGCCGAACTCCGGAATCTTTCTCTCGAACTCTGGAATCTTTCTCTCGAACTCCGGAATCTTTCTCTCGAACTCCGGAATCTTTCTCTCGAACTCCGGAATCTTTCTCTCGAACTCCGGAATCTTTCTCTCGAACTCCGGAATCTTTCTCTCGAACTCTGGAATCTTTCTCTCGAACTCCGGAATCTTTCTCTCGAACTCCGGAATCTTTCTCTCGAACTCTGGAATCTTTCTCTCGAACTCTTGAATCTTTCTCTCGAACTCTGGAATCTTTCTCTCGAACTCTGGAATCTTTCTCTCGAACTCTGGAATCTTTCTCTTGAACTCTGGAATCTGTACGGGATTTCAAACGGAACCCTTTATTTTATCCACGGGGGTAGTTTGTTCTCGTTCCGTCAGCCACGACCGGTTAGAAGTCTGAAGTAATTCTTAATTGTAGTCTTAGTATCACCCAGACTGAGGATTGAACCTTCAACCTCCAGAAGACTGTTGCTTATAACTTATTATAACTTAGCACTTTTATCCGTTACGCCACGGGTTCTTATGGAATAATCCAAATAATACAAACCATTCCTCATTTTCAACCCTCTCATAATATTCTTCATTATTAAGCTGACACTCCATCCATCGCACTAACCTTTATCCTCGAGTGGCTTTTGGCCATGATAAGTGGTGTCTTATTAGTAAAAATAAAAAAAATAATTTAAAAGGCCTGACACGAGAGTCCACTCCCTCTTTCCTCCCCCTTTTTAAAAAAAATATTTCACCCCAAACAAGGCAGGATGCCACTGTAGACGTAAGGGGTTACTGAGAATTAGAGAGTAGGTTTTGGGTGTCATTCTAAGTTGGGAGCTGTGCAGCGAGATGTCTGTTTACATTAGTTTTAAACCTCTGCATGTCGGTACAGTCGGGGAAACAGGGAGCAGGGAGGGAGTTCCAGGGGCCGGCAGCACGAGGAAAGAAGCTATTGGAGTAGAAGGCTCTCCAGCATCTGGGGACCTCCACAGTGAATGGATGGGATTTAGCTGATTGACGAGTTGGTCTAGTGTATTTACGTCGAGGGGGCACTAAAGCAGCCAGTTCATCGGAGCACAATCCATTGAAGTATTTGTAAAACAAACACAAAGATGCAACATTGCAGCGATGGGACAGGGGCTGGAGCTTGGTTGACAGTGAGGGACCTATTAAGTTGGCGACTCTTTTTTGGACCTTGTCAAGGAGGGAGAGACTAGTAGATGATGCACCAGCCCATATGTGACAACAATACTCCATGCATGGGCGGATGGTGGCTTTGTAGAGATACAGGATAATGTCAGGTGTGAGGAGTTTACTAGCACGGTAGAGGGAGCCTACTTTCTTTGCAGCAGCCTTGGCAATGTTTTCTATGTATTTGTTCCAATTCATGTTACCTGTGAAAGGTTAGGCCGAGGAGTTTGAATGTTGAACTCTCAGGTAGGGTGTTATTTGCCATGACAAATATGAAAATATTGCAGTCAATCACCCCTCTGTCCAGACCAGTTCTGTTGATATGCCTTTGAGACAAGATCTCTGGAGCATGTTTCCCTATCCCTCGGACAATATGTGTAATTTGATTATATCCACACATATAGGAAGTTTTCGGTTCTGGTGCATATTTGGTGTATTATTGTTTAATGTAAATAAATCCTCTTCTATTTTATAAGTAAGGCTTTTAGTTTCCTCTTGTTTATCATCATGTGTTAGAAAGAATTACACATAAAGGAATAGCTATCCATACATAGGGCGTTGAGGCTGTAATCTAACATATAAAACTATATTGTCGGATTTTCAAAGTCAGGCCCAAATAGCATTTAAGCTGACAAATCGAACCTCGCTTCTGACAAACCAATTTAATTTGTTATTGTTGTACCATGTTATTGGCAATATCGTACTTTGCTATAATTTTTTTTTTTAATTACTTAGTCCAGTACAGACTACCGTTAATATGAAACATTTTTAAATAATAATCACCTAAAAATAAAAATCAGCAAGGCGTATAACTCATTTTTTTTATTGAAGAATATAATAAGAGTTGTCTACCTTACAACTGAAATTCCGGGTAGAAACTACTCTCTTTCTTTCTCAGTTCGTTTAGAGGGTTTTTTTTTTTTTTTGGGGGGGGGGGGGGTATTTCCACTTCAATTTAGGGTCAATCGTAGGGTTAAGGGAGGGTTAGGGTCAATCGTAGGGTTAAGTTAGGGTTAGGGTCAATGGTAGGATTAGGGTCAATGGTAGGGTTAGGGTCAATGGTAGGGTTAGGGTCAATGGTAGAGTTAAGGTAGGGTTAGGGTTAGGGTCAATGGTAGGATTAGGGTCAATGGTAGGGTTATGGTAGGGTTAGGGTCAATGGTAGGGTTAAGGGAGGGTTAGGGTCAATCGTAATGGTAGGGTCAATGGTAGGGTTAGGGTCAATGGTAGGGTTTAGGGAGGGTTATGGTTAGGGTCAATGGTAGGGTTAAGGAAGGGTTAGGGTCAATCGTAATGGTAGGGTCAATGGTAGGGTTAGGGTCAATGGTAGGGTTTAGGGAGGGTTATGGTTAGGGTCAATGGTAGGGTTAAGGAAGGGTTAGGGTCAATCGTAATGGTAGGGTCAATGGTAGGGTTAAGGGAGGGTTAGGGTTAGGGTCAATCATAGGGTTAAGGAAGGGTATGTTTTATTTTGTAAGAAGAAACAACTAATAAAATCAAACAGTTTATTAAAAATTAAATTGAAATATATCACAAATCAAACATCATGATAATGGCGTATCCAATATAGAATATTGCCGAAGAAATTGTCGTTTGTACGAAGGATAATTTGCATGGTGGACTGATTCACAAAAATCAGAAAACGAATTAATATTTGCAAAATGAAAATTAAAAAAGAAAAGAAAGAAATCCGCAAAAAATCAAACAACACATTAATAGGGTGGATTTATTTGCCCTGTCACCGGTAGCAAAGTCAGACAAAACTAATCGCTAAAATTTGACAGCCATTGTGTGAAGCTAACCGCTTCAATATAACCGAGACTTGTATATCTTTTCTTTATTGGTTATTTTAGAATGGCAAGCGAGACCAAGCTGATATTGCGTATTACACGAATTTGGGTATGATTTTTGGGGTCCAACACTACGCCCAAGAATTGCAAAAACTCGCTGAAGGGAGGTAAGTTGCTTTTTCATCAGAATTTTTAGATTAACAACATTATGAGACAGCTCCTCTCCTTTCACCACCAACGCTCGGATCCTCACTTTGCCCCAATTGAAATAAATGGCTCACTCCTTGAATGAAGCCCCACTGCTTTGATAACCTTCTAGGACTGACCTTCACTCGAGACCTGAAATGGAAGACTTATATCAAATCCGTTGCTAAGGTTACCTCAAAAAATGGTTGGATCATTCTACTGCTCCAGAAAGCATCTCACACCCGATGCCATCCTCTACCTGTATAAGAGTCAAATACGCCCTAAGATGGGGAGGTACTGCTGCCACATCTGGGGAGGTGCCGCTCAGAGCTCCCCTTTCCTGCCTCGACAGAGTACAAAACCGACTTCGAAATCTAGTGGGCGATGTCCTCTACTCCTCCCTACTACCTCTTTCTCACAAAAGAGACGTTGCTAGTCTTTCTCTACTCTATCATTATTTTCATGGCAGGTGCTCAACAAAGCTCCAATCTACGGTTCCAACCCTGTAAAACATTCACAGCAAGAACTCGTCTATCTACAACCCCTTTCTTCTTTTGTGTACCCCAACATAAATGGAACTTCCATGAGAAAAGTTTCTTTCCAAGAACTACTTGTCTGTGGACCACAATACCACGGGGCTGCTTCCCATATGACTACAACATGGTCGTTTTTTTAAGTCCAATATTAACAAATAGAAAAGTCGCATTCTTACCTCGTTGACACAGTAGAGCTCTTTCTGCTTCTCGTAAAGCCGGTTCTCTCTATCGCTCCAAACACTTTCTCACACGTGAGACTGTAGCAGTTACATCAGTGAACTATTTTCTATCGGTCTACATGACCGACAGTGAGATGTGATTCAGCTTAGCGATTATGTAACCATTGCCTCTTCACTGCATGAGATTCATCCGCAATGGATTGTGTTTTAGTGCGAATACAAACAACGTGATGAGCGGAGATCTCCAGTTCCGGTTTTACTTTCAAACAGACAAGACGTATGTTCCTGCGCTCTCCACCAGACCTGCGGTAGGCGAGTCGAGGGACTCCAAAATAACGTTATTTTGTTTTGTCTATGTTAACCAACCCATTGTACGACCTTCATTCTGTTCCTGTGTTTCCAGTAAATAAATCTGCACACTTCTTTAGTTGTGAAGCCATTGTTTATTTTGTGAGGAATGGTGATCCCTTTTTGCTTATTCTATTTCAGTCAGATTCGGCCAGACGAATTACTCTTCCAAGTAATTCGTCGTCATGCTGATTTTCTTTTCGATTTAAACTCCAAACTAAAATTGGCTCTCTCAGATACAAATCTACAATCAGACCATGTATGGTGTACTGTTGTCATATTTGGGCTGGTAAATCTCAGTCCCATTTGAGAGTTCTTGATAAGGTGCAGAAACGTATCTGTAATTTGATTGGCACCACCCTGTCTTCTTCTCTACATTCTCTCTCCTTCTCACAGACATGATGTTGCTAGTCTCAGTCTTTTCTATAAATACTATTATGGCATGTGTCCTTCAGAATTATGTGATCTATTCCCTGCTTCTTTTGTTCCAGCTCGTTTGACTCATTGGTCTAGTGGTCTTCATCAATTCGCTGTGTTGATACCTCATTGTAGTACAGCTTCTTATTCCAGTAGCTTCTTTCCAAGAAACGCAGGCTTGTGGAACTCTGTTCCTGTTGACCGTCTTCCACCTACCTATAGCCTTGTTTTTTTTTCAAGACTAAGGCTAATAGGCATCTCCTGTCTTTGCGATAATCATCTTTTGTTCTTGTTAGCTCCTTACATCAAGTGGTTTCATGCCTTGTCTGGAGCGATTGGATTTATGGCGTCATACGACAACTATACTGCGCCTGGGAACTTTGAGTGAAGATTCTTTCGGAACTGGTCAACAATCCTGAATATGCCAACGTTGCTGACCATTTGATTTCCAATTCTAAATACCTCTCACAGACCATTCTAGAACCATTATAAACTGTGTTTGGTACTTTTAGGGAATGGGTACCCAGAGGATTTCAGTTCTTATGATGTTATTTCCAATTATGGAAAGAGAATTCTGAGTTAGTCCCGGAAATTGCTGAAGCCACGTTCTTTTTTCTTTTTTTTTTAAGGAAGTTTTTTTCAACTTTATGCATTTTTTTTTTTTAGAAGCTAAAGATTTTTTTCAACCCTAACCTAACCCTAACCTTACCCCTAACCCTAACCTTACCCCCAACCCTAACCTTACCTTAACTCTAACTCTAAACCCTAACCCTAACCCTAACTCTAACTCTAATCCTTACTCTAACCCTAAACCCTAACCCTAACCTTAATCCTAACCCTAACCTAACTTTTTGCATGCTTAAAGTCATCTGCCTTTTAAAAAATTTTTTGCGCCTTTCAAATTGTAAACGACTTCAGTCATTTTCAAGACTGACTCAGGATTCTCTGTCAATACTCGGAACTGACTCTGTAAGAACTGAAATCCTCTGGGTACCCATTCCTTACAAGTACCACTTTTTTTTTTCAACATTTTTAAAAACTATCTTGTTTTGACCACATTTTTCTAGTAGTGAATTGGTCTCCTGTTACTAAAAAACACGAATAGGAAAAACGAAAACAAAGCTATGATTTTTCGAAAAACGAAATCTGCCATCAGCCGCAGTTGCTTCGTTATAGTACCGGTGCGTTATGGAGACGGTGTAACGTTTGCATTTTCTTTTTAATAAAATGTTCTTTTTATATTCTGTGAAATGTGGTAATTCTCTCAAAATTTATATATTCTTACAGAGATGTCAAAATTGATATATTCTTACAGAGATATCAAAGTGAATTTCTTTCATGTGGTAATTCCCTCAAAATGTATATATTCTTACAGAGCTATCAAAATTTATATATTCTTACAGGGATATCAAAATTTATATATTCTTACAGAGATGTCAAAATTGATATATTCTTACAGAGATATCAAAGTGAATTTCTTTTATGTGGTAATTCCCTCAAAATTTATATATTCTTACAGAGATATCAAAATTTATATATTCTTACAGAGATATCAAAATTTATATATTCTTACAGAGATATCAAAGTGAATTGCTTTCATGTGGTGATTCCCTCAAAATTTATATATTCTTACAGAGATATCAAAATTTATATATTCTTACAGAGATATCAAAATTTATATATTCTTACAGAGATATCAAAATTTATATATTCTTACAGAGATATCAAATTTTATATATTCTTACAGAGATATCAAAGTGAATTGCTTTCACAATCTGATTGAAGTGCGACCAGACACACGAGAAGCCATTTTTGCCAAAGTTAACAGCGAACCGAATGAAACTGTAACAGTTAAAGTAAGTAATATAATCTGTCTATATATAAAGTTAGGGATGTTAATATGTTTACGTGCAGGTTCTATGGGTAGTGTCAGTGCATACGGGTTCTATGGGTAGTGTTAGTGCATACAGGTTCTATGGGTAGTGTTAGTGCATACGGGTTCTATGGGTAGTGTTAGTGCATACGGGTTCTATGGGTAGTGTCAGTACATACGGGTTCTATGGGTAGTGTTAGTGCATACGGGTTCTATGGGTAGTGTTAGTGCATACGGGTTCTATGGGTAGTGTCAGTACATACGGGTTCTATGGGTAGTGTTAGTGCATACGGGTTCTATGGGTAGTGTTAGTGCATACGGGTTCTATGGGTAGTGTCAGTACATACGGGTTCTATGGGTAGTGTTAGTGCATACGGGTTCTATGGGTAGTGTCAGTGCATACAGGTTCTATGGGTAGTGTTAGTGCATACGGGTTCTATGGGTAGTGTCAGTGCATACAGGTTCTATGGGTAGTGTTAGTGCATACGGGTTCTATGGGTAGTGTTAGTGCATACGGGTTCTATGGGTAGTGTTAGTGCATACGGGTTCTATGGGTAGTGTCAGTACATACGGGTTCTATGGGTAGTGTTAGTGCATACGGGTTCTATGGGTAGTGTCAGTGCATACAGGTTCTATGGGTAGTGTTAGTGCATACGGGTTCTATGGGTAGTGTCAGTGCATACAGGTTCTATGGGTAGTGTTAGTGCATACGGGTTCTATGGGTAGTGTTAGTGCATACGGGTTCTATGGGTAGTGTTAGTGCATACGGGTTCTATGGGTAGTGTTAGTGCATACGGGTTCTATGGGTAGTGTCAGTACATACGGGTTCTATGGGTAGTGTTAGTGCATACGGGTTCTATGGGTAGTGTTAGTGCATACGGGTTCTATGGGTAGTGTTAGTGCATACGGGTTCTATGGGTAGTGTCAGTACATACGGGTTCTATGGGTAGTGTTAGTGCATACGGGTTCTATGGGTAGTGTCAGTACATACGGGTTCTATGGGTAGTGTTAGTGCATACGGGTTCTATGGGTAGTGTCAGTACATACGGGTTCTATGGGTTGTGTCAGTGCATACGGGTTCTATGGGTTGTGTCAGTACATACGGGTTCTATGGGTAGTGTTAGTGCATACGGGTTCTATGGGTAGTGTTAGTGCATACGGGTTCTATGGGTAGTGTCAGTACATACGGGTTCTATGGGTAGTGTTAGTGCATACGGGTTCTATGGGTAGTGTCAGTACATACGGGTTCTATGGGTAGTGTTAGTGCATACGGGTTCTATGGGTAGTGTTAGTGCATACGGGTTCTATGGGTAGTGTCAGTACATACGGGTTCTATGGGTAGTGTTAGTGCATACGGGTTCTATGGGTAGTGTCAGTACATACGGGTTCTATGGGTAGTGTCAGTGCATACGGGTTCTATGGGTAGTGTCAGTACATACGGGTTCTATGGGTAGTGTTAGTGCATACGGGTTCTATGGGTTGTGTCAGTACATATGGGTTCTATGGGTAGTGTTAGTGCATACGGGTTCTATGGGTTGTGTCAGTACATACAGGTTCTATGGGTAGTGTCAGTGCATACGGGTTCTATGGGTTGTGTCAGTGCATACGGGTTCTATGGGTAGTGTTAGTGCATACGGGTTCTATGGGTTGTGTCAGTACATACGGGTTCTATGGGTAGTGTCAGTGCATACGGGTTCTATGGGTAGTGTTAGTGCATACGGGTTCTATGGGTAGTGTCAGTACATACGGGTTCTATGGGTAGTGTTAGTGCATACGGGTTCTATGGGTAGTGTCAGTACATACGGGTTCTATGGGTAGTGTTAGTGCATACGGGTTCTATGGGTAGTGTTAGTGCATACGGGTTCTATGGGTAGTGTCAGTACATACGGGTTCTATGGGTAGTGTTAGTGCATACGGGTTCTATGGGTAGTGTCAGTACATACGGGTTCTATGGGTAGTGTTAGTGCATACGGGTTCTATGGGTAGTGTTAGTGCATACGGGTTCTATGGGTTGTGTTAGTGCATACGGGTTCTATGGGTTGTGTTAGTGCATACGGGTTCTATGGGTAGTGTTAGTGCATACGGGTTCTATATTTAGTGTTAGTACACACAGGATTGGAGATAGACATTATTCAATTCAATTAATTTGGCAAAAAAATAAAACAAGAATGTTTCAGTTGTCATATAGGGAAAGGTTTGGTAGAAATTTACACAGAAGAGGATACAGTAGCCTAGCACCTGTCCAAATTCACCTTGAATTGATGCGTTGTTGGCGCATTTATGACCTCTCTTGGGAGTGTATTCAAAGTTCCAGGGATCCTGATTGAGAAAGCGACCCTCCTCCACTTCAATCGAGATGATGATAATGATGATGATGATGATGATGATGACATTAGTTCAAAAGTAATGCATTCAGATGTGTTTTTCATATCTTACCAAGTGTCATCATCATCATCATCGTTATTATTATTATTATTATTATCATCATCATTATCATTATTATAATCATCATCATCGTTATTATTATTATTATTATTATTATCATCATTATCATCATTATCATCATTATCATCATCATCATTATCATTATTATAATCATCATCATCATCATCATCATCATCATTATCATCATCGTCATCATCATCATCGTCATCAGTTTCACGTCCGTTTTACATGCTGGTATGCGTTAGACGGCTTTAAGAAATACTGTTTTTTTTTTCCAAAAGGATGTTGTTGAGGTTGAAAGTCCTTTTTTTAATCAGTACCAGAAAACAAACGGTGTGGAAGCCGAATGCGCCTTTTTATAGACAAATCTCTGCCAAACAAGTAAAAAGGGGAATAACTCACACAAATTTCCACGGACGTATAACAAATGTTCTTTGCTGAAGCGAATTTAACCTTTTCTTTTTTTTTTTTTTTCTTGGAATATTTATTGTTGACGAATTTACAAAGTTTGAATACTTATTTTTCACAAATTTACAAAGTCAAAAAAATTGGAAAAAAAAGTAATTTTCTCGTCTTTTTTCATCTACTTTCGTTCGCGTTCGCGTTCTTACTTCGGAATCGGTTTTCTATTTCAGTACGACCTGCTGCACGTGACGCCACCAATGTCCGCCCCAAATACTATCAAAGCCAGTCCGCTGTCTGATTCTTCCGGATATGTAAATGTAAACAAAGAGACCCTTCAGCATGTGGAGTATTCCAATATCTTTGCGCTCGGAGATTGTACCAACATTCCGACTTCCAAAACAGCCGCTGCAGTCGGTAAGGTTCGATTATCTTTTGCGTTAGAAAAATTCTTCGCAAAAATATGCAGATGAAGTTAACAAAGATCATCTGTTTGCTCGTTGCGTTTTTCCTAATCCATGAGTCGCAGATCATGTGACGATGTGCTGCTCAACCATTGGTTGATTTAGCATATAAACGGTGTAACTCAGACGTTCATTTCCTCTTTTCTCCCTTTTCGGTCTGATCATCACGATCATAGAAACGCATATAACTATTTATATGGATGGAAAATTTCAAACAAGAACATAAGTCAGTCGTGATATTGCATACTTCCACCTGACAATGTAAGAATGGGCCACAGTCTTATCTGGGCCTTAAAAAAGCTAAACGTATTAATGCTCTGTTTTGATGACTGGACTCAACTTCCGAATTACCAAAATATTTTTAACATAAACTATTTTAAAAGTATTTTCAAACAAAAAAAAACATTCCAATTAAAAAAAAAATAGTAAATAAACTATTTAAAAATATTTTTAGAATAAACTATTTAAAAATATTTTTAGAATAAACTATTTAAAAATATTTTTAGAATAAACTATTTAAAAATATTTTTAGAATAAACTATTTTAAAATATTTTTAAAATAAACTATTTTAAAATATTTTTAGAATAAACTATGTAAAAATATTTTTAGAATGAACTATTTAAAAATATTTTTAGAATAAACTATTTAAAAATATTTTTAGAATAAACTATTTAAAAATATTTTTAGAATAAACTATTTAAAAATAGTTTTAAAATAAACTATTTAAAAATAGTTTTAAAATAAACTATTTAAAAATAGTTTTAAAATAAACTATTTAAAGATATTTTTAAAATAAACTATTTAAAAAAATATATTCAAATCCCCCCAAAAAATTCCAATTTAAAAAGAACAGTTAAATTCTCTTATGTGTTAATAATAAAAAAAATGGTGAAAAAAATTGTCACCCCCTAAAAATCCTAACCTCAATTCTAACCCTAACTACTAACCTTAACTTTAACCCTAACTCTAACCCTAACCTTAAATTTACCTCCTCCCCCTCCAAAAAAATAATTCGACCTAAAATATAATGGGTAACAGATTTTTTTGCTAAATACCACTTGCCTATTTCCGAATTTAAAACCGGAAGCCATCACCAAGTAGACTGCTTCTCTTTTACCAAAATTATTCCAAATAAAAACCAAAAATTTAGTTTGTTTTTATGCAAGATTAAAAACTTTCCTTAACTTGACGCGCGTTAGTTTCCATTGTTTTTGTTACAAGAGAAGATAACTCACGACACAAAAAGTCCAGATTTTTATGATTTATTTTGGATCTACGTGATGAGGAGGAGGACAAAGACATGCCCTTCACTAAACCTAACTTCAGTCAAAATGGCAACCTTTTTACAAACTCGTTTCCAAAAGATGCGTAAATGTGAAAATCTTTAAAAAAATAAAAACCTAACCGCTTGTTTGTTTTCACTAAAACTTGAAATTCTTCTTCTTTGCGTGTCTTTGAAGTGTCACGTGGTCGTCATACGACAGTTTCCCACTTTTTTACGCAGTCCTTTTCATTATTGTTGTACTCTGCTTTGTCTTCCTCCAACAGAAAGATCTCGCAATGTTGCATCGTATCGTCCTTCTCGCCACATTCACAGATGGCTGTAGCCCCATCTAGTCACAGCAACTTTTGATCGCCCCCATTTCCGCAGTTGCGTGTTTTCCACTGGAGCCATGATGCATCTGAACAGAGAGAGAGAGAGGGGGTCCCAGAAGGGGAGGGGGTCCCAGAAGGGGAGGGGGTCCCATGTCAGTAGGAGGAGGGGAGCCATTCTTTAGTCGGCTAGTCCACAGCTGTAGTCTGGTTTCTTCCTGAGATGTTGTTAGGGGTTCGACATTGCTGAGGAAGCTTCTCCTTGACCTCAGTATTGACCATCATATCCTTAAACTTGAAATAATACTGATCTACACAATAACAAGTCTGTATGACATAAGATTTTTTGGTGGGGAGTGTTATGTTCAGAAGCCCTCAATTTTGGCAACAAACATGAAATTTTGTTTCAAAATGGAATATATGAGTCTTTTTCTTTTTTTAATACTGATTAGGGACTCCAAATCTTAATTAATATATTCATCGGCGACAAACCCTAGACATGAGCTTGCTGCTCTGGTACCCCCACAACGTAAATTCACTAGACCAACTCGACAATCTGCCAAATCCCATCCATTCACTGTGGAGGTCCCCAGATGCCGAAGAGCTTTCTACTCCAAAAGCTTCTTTCCTCGTGCTGCTGGACTCTGGAACTCCCTCCCTGCTCCCTGCTTTCCTGACGTTACTGACATGCAGAAATGTAAAACTAATGTAAACAGACATCTCGCTGCGCAGCTCCTAATTATGTCTCTATTAATGACACTCCACACTAGAGACATTCGTGAATTGACTAAGCTCTACAAGCTATTATACGAAGGAATGCTTCGAGCCTGCTCTCGGCCTGCCCAGCTAGCAGGACATCTGATGAAACTTTGTGATGTTCCGGAGATAGGCTTTTTAAATTTGGCAGTTGAAAAAGATTATTTGGACTAGTACATCAGCAAACTTTTAAATTTAAATTTCATATTTCATATTTTCTTAAATGTTGAATTATGTATTTAATGAATTAATTTTAAATTTAAATTTGATATTTATATTTTCTCAAATTTTTAATTATGTATTTAATTAATTAATTTTATTAAAATAAAAAAAAAATTAATATATTCATTTTTTTTTTAGCTTGCCAGAGTGGAATATTACAGAAAAATCTGAAAGCAGTAATGAACGGCGATTCAAACCGGATAAACGTAAGGATTGATAGCCATTTTATTAAGAATTTCTTGCGATGAATTGTATAGAAATTTACTTTTCATAAAAATGATTTTGTACTTTTTAGAAGCATGGTGCAATTTGAAAATATGAATTGTGTAATTTGAAAATATGAATTAAGTAATTTGATATATGAATTGTGTAATTTGAAAATATGAATTGTGTAATTTGAAAATATGAATTGTGTAATTTGAAAATATGAATTAAGTGATTTGAAAATATGAATTGTGTAATTCGAAAATATGAATTAAGTAATTTGAAATATGAAGTGTGTAATTTGAAAATATGAATTAAGTAATTTGAAATATGAATTGTGTAATTTGAAAATATGAGTTAAGTAATTTGAAAATATGAATTGTGTACTTTGAAAATATGAATTAAGTAATTTGAAATATGAATTGTGTAATTTGAAAATATGAATTGTGTAATTTGAAATATGAAGTGTGTAATTTGAAAATATGAATTAAGTAATTTGAAATATGAATTGTGTAATTTGAAAATATGAGTTAAGTAATTTGAAAATATGAATTGTGTAATTCGAAAATATGAATTAAGTAATTTGAAATATGAATTGTGTAATTTGAAATATGAATTGTGTAATTTGAAATATGAATTGTGTCATTTGAAAATATGAATTGTGTCATTTGAAAATATGAATTAAGTAATTTGAAATATAAATTGTATAATATGAAAATATAAATTGTGTACTTTGAAAATATGAAAGCATCCATCTTCAGAGATATAAAGAAGAATTGTTGCAATTTCTGCAGTCTTTTTTATGTGTACGTTGTTGGTCAGCCATTGCTTATGTTAATTAATCCTCCCAAAAATTTAGATTCAAATGTTAAAAAAATAAAAAATGTTCATTGCAACAACTTCTATGCTTCCATATTTTTAAATGACACAAAATTACCAAAAATAACAAAATCGTTATTATTGTCTGTAATCCGGTAATGAATTTAAAGTTACTTCCCTTTGACGACACTGCAACGAACAATCTCAATCAATAACCATGTTTTATTTTATTATTTTTATTTTTATTTTTTCACATTTCCAAAAAACATAACATTTCTGTGAGATGTATTTTTTACGGTCCGTTTCATTTGTCTTGTGCCAAACAACATTTTTATGTCAATATCGTCTCCGCAACATTACAAAATCATCAGAAAAATTCAGAAAGAGTAAAAAGTTCTTGGATTAAAGTGTCTTGAAAAAAACCTACACTATACAGTAGTTTCTTTTTAGGGTGAAACCAAACAAAAAAAAAAGAAAAGAGCAAACGCACACGTGGGGGAACACACTAATATGCCATTTTGAATTTTTCGTTCAGAGCTAGTACATCCTAAAAGTTGTGTGGACATTGGCACAAGACAAATTAAACAGACCGTAAAAAATATATCTCACAGAAATGTTATGTTTTTTGGAAATGTGAAAAAATAAAAATAATAAAATAAAAACATAGTTATTGGAATATAATATGAACCTGACTTATATATATATATATATGAGAGAGAGAGAGAGATGGTTTAAATTTCTACAATTGTTTTTCTGTTCTAAACAGTTAAATTAATTATTTCTATTTCTTAGTATGACGGATATACATCCTGCCCGATTGTTACCAGTTCCAGCAAATGCTTCCTTGCAGAATTTGACTTTAGCAATCAACCCCTGGAAACTTTCCCATTCAACCAAGCGCAAGAAATGTCTTCGATGTATCTTGTCAAATCGCATATCTTACCATTTCTCTACTGGAATTTGATGACAAAGTAAGTATTTGTTTAGATATTTGTATCTGTCTTTATATGATAACCCTTTGTTTAAATCTATTTTTAAATGTGTCTTTGGCCAGAAGTGATGTTCATATTCTTAAATAACCCTTTGTTTAAATCTATTTTTAAATGTGCCTTTGGCCAGAAGTGATGTTCATATTCTTAAAGCAGCCGACATTTTATGAAATGATAACCCTTTGTTTAAATCTATTTTTATTTTTTTTAATGTAAATCGCTCCAGACAAGGCACGAAGCCACTTGACGTAAGGAGCTAAAAAAAAAATTACTACTTCAAGGTCAAAAACTAGCCGATGATAAGTGTTAGCTGGATAGATTCCGACCCAGAAAATAGCAATTCTTCCCCCTTTGTCAGAAACATCGCTCATGGAATGTGAGGAGTAAGGGACAAAAGGCTGCCAAAAGTAAATTAAGTTAGTCACTTTCTACTCTCCTTTTGCTTAAACTACGTACTGTATGTAGTTCTTTCACAATTATATAATCCTCCTACCCTAGAAAAAATATACGACCGGAGAAAAAAAATATTCATTTGGGAGATTGTCTCATCCGTCATATTCATCAGATCTCTCACAAACAGACTATCAATTAATAAGGAGAATATTTTTTTAGAATATTTTGAAAACCTGGACAACGCAAATTATTTGTTTTTTAAAATAAATTATTTATTTACTTTAAAAACTCCTTTTTTTATTAAACTTGAGTACTTATTGCTATTCCGGCAACGTTTTCAATGTGTGACTTTTAAAACTACCTTATTCACGTAACCGCGTGCTAAATACAACGGCATATCAACATTTATCGTCTATAACATCAAGACGAATTTCAACTTGACTGCGATAAATATGTCTCAGTCGAGTAGGATTATACGAAAGAGGAAGAGACAAAAAAAATATGCTTATACTTCTGACAAAGTACTCAAGTTTAAAAAAAAAAAAGTTTTTAAAGTAAATAAATAATTTATTTTAAAAAACAAATAATTTGCGTTGTCCAGGTTTTCAAAATATTCTAAAAAAATATTCTCATTATTGCTATTCCGGCAACGTTTTCAATGTATGACTTTTCAAACTAATATATATATATATATATATATATATATATATATATATATATATATATATATGCTTATACTTCTGACAAAGTACTCAAGTTTTTTTGTTTTTTTAAGTTTTTAAAGTAAATAAATAATTTATTTTAAAAAAACAAATAATTTGCGTTGTCCAGGTTTTCAAAATATTCTAAAAAAGATATTCTAATTATTGCCATTTCAGCAACGTTTTCAATGTATGACTTTTCAAACTAATATATATATATATATATATATATATATATATGCATGCTTATACTTCTGACAAAGTACTCAAGTTTTTTTTTTTTTTAAGTTTTTAAAGTAAATAAATAATTTATTTTAAAAAACAAATAATTTGCTTTGTCCAGGTTTTCAAAATATTCTAAAAAAATATTCTAATTATTGCTATACCGGCAACGTTTTCAATGTATGACTTTTCAAACTAATATATATATATATATATATATATATATATATATATATATATATATATATATATATATACATATGCTTATACTTCTGACAAAGTACTAAAGTGTTTGTTTTTTTTTAAGTTTTTAAAGTAAATAAATAATTTATTTTAAAAAACAAATAATTTGCGTTGTTCAGGTTTTCAAAATATTCTAAAAAAGATATTCTTATTATTGCCATTTCAGCAACGTTTTCAATGTATGACTTTTCAAACTAATATATATATATATATATATATATATATGCTTATACTTCTGACAAAGTACTCAAGTTTTAAAAAAAAAAAGTTTTTAAAGTAAATAAATAATTTATTTTTAAAAACAAATAATTTGCGTTGTCCAGGTTTTCAAAATATTCTAAAAAAATATTCTCATTATTGCTATACCGGCAACGTTTTCAATGTATGACTTTTCAAACTAGACTATCATTTGTTTCTTGGTTTAAATAATTATCTGAAAGACAAAATGTTCAAAAATAAAACTGACGGAAAAGCAGAAATGTCTCCTTTTTCTCCAAAGGAAACGTAAAAGTTTTTGAAGGAAGTAATAGGAAAGTTCCCCTACTCAGTTTGTGGAAAGCGAGTCGGTGCAACACCGTGGAATCAATTAGAGTTAAATATCTCCACTGGAGCATCTGTAAAAAGTTGAATATCCAGTGTAGTCGCAAGTCCTGCGAACATATACCAGAAAGAACTGCTAGAAATTAGTCAAACACCATCAACTATGACTATGCAATCCCTACCTAGAAAATGGAACTATTAAACCTGACATAGTGATATGGGACAAAAAGGAGAAAGTAGCAACCCTAGTTGAAGTCAGTGTCCCTAATGATGCTGGCTTAAACCGAGCCGAGAGGGAGAAGATAACGAAATACCAAGGTCTTATGTATGACATGAAAAGAAACTGGAATCTTAGGAAGATCTCCATCATTCCAGTAATTATAGGAGCAACCGGGCTCATGAAAAAGAGTTTCAAAAGCTATCTGGCAAGTATACCCGGTGAACCAAGTGCAAGAGAGATACACACAATTGTGCTTAAAGGGACGGTTAGAATCTTAAAAAGATCTCTCAGTTGGGGGTCTGGCATCTGGTAGGATGCCCCATCCCCAGCAAAACCAAAAAGATAAAAAAATTGAAAAAAAAAAAAAATCCTTATTAACAAAACCTTTTCTCGACTCACTTTATCATTTCCAGTTTTCTTTGATACACTTTCTCATTCCACCACCACCCAAACCCTTACCTTAACCCTAATTGTAACCCCTAACACTAACCTTAACCCTAATCCTAACTTCCTCAGCACCACCACCTAACCCCTAACCCTTATTAACAAAACATTTTCTCCACTCACTCTATCATTACCACTTTTCTTTGATACACTTTCTCATTCCACCACCACCCTAACCCTTACCCTAATCTTAACCCCTAACCGTAACCTTCTTATTCCACCACCACCCTAACCCCAACCCTAACCCTAACCCTAACCTTCTCATTCCACCACCACCCTAACCCTAACCCTTACCCTAATCTTACCCCCTAACCGTAACCTTCTCATTCCACCACCACCCTAACCCTAATCCTTACCCTAATCTTAACCCCTAACCGTAACCTTCTTATTCCACCACCACCCTAACCCTAACCCTTAACCCTAACCCAACATCCTAACCCTAACCCTTACCGTAACCCCTGACCTTAACCTCTAACCTCCTCATTCCACCACCACCCTAACACTAACCCCTAACCCGTAATTTTAACCCCTAACCCTAACCTCCTCATTCCACCACCCTAACCCTATGAGTTGATGTGAAGGAAATGATGGTGAAGAAGGAAACTCAAACTGTATAGATCAGACGCTGAGAACAGGTCGCAGATTGTCTGACGAAGATGTGAGCCTCTTCTCAAATTCTGAGAGACTTGTCGCAATGATGACTTGTTTTACTTTTCTTGTTTTATTTTTATTTTATTTATCGAATTGCAGTCTTCACAAGAAGACATCAGCAATATTAAGTTATCTCCCTTTGTATTGAGATATAAGAGTTCTATTCCTTTGTGATAAGGTTTTAGAGTGATCTCCCTTGCTTATTGTTGTCGTTGGAAAACAAAGATGGTGGTTTTGTTACTCCCAAACACGTATCTTTCAACTTCTTCCACTGTTCTTCCTGAAGTGAATCTGGTAACCGAATGCTGAATCACTTCGTCTCTAAACTCACGTTTCACATGTCCTTCATTCAACCTATGCACCTTTCCCCTGGGAATAAACTTCTTCAACTTAGTGTTGGATAACGGCCCTATGGGACTGGACGTATCTGTTGGGAATCGTTGATTTGACTTGCGCGGGATCAAGGGTCAGTCTGCACCTGGAAAGGCTGTGACGTCACAGGCCCTTGCATGGGAAACAGAGGCTCTGTGATGTCACTCGTTCTCGTGAGAAGCAAGTTTTCGTCAGTCTGATTCGGAAAGCGAACCGAGAGGACGTGCGATTCACAATGTAAAGATAAGGGATATTTCCCCTAGGGGAATGCAGGCGCAAGAAATCCTTTCCCCCCTCTCTATGAATAGTTTAGTAAACATTAATAACTAACTACGATAAAGTAGTGATTGCTCTCTCTCTCTCTCTCTCTATCTCTCTATCTCTCTCTCTCTCTCTCTCTCGACGTAGCCCCAGTTGAAATAACAACGCTTGTAATAAATGAATTAAATTCAAAAGAAGAGTTTGTCTTCGGAGTGCACCACATGGCTTTTATGGCAGACAACAGACGGCGTGGCTCTAGAAGAAAGAATTCATCCACTAGACGACACGACCAACCCTCTACACGAGTATACGAAACACGTACTGCCGTGGTCCAAGCAGGAGAGGGCTATGCAACATTAGTCACTGATAACTGGTTTATGTTTTGTCACAAATTCTCCTTTAAGTACTACTTTCACACAACTCAAGAGCTTTCTGTCCTTTTTCCTAACCAACAGCTTTTTAGATTTCTCTTCTTGCTGTCCTTTTTGCCACCAGATACATATCCTTATTCACGATACATCTGCTTGGAGAAGATGAACCTCTGTGTAACCATTGCAATGAAGGCCTAACAATACAACATATCTTAATAAAATTCAAACAATACCCACATGTACGCAACAAATATTACAAAGTAACAAATATAAAAATATTATTTGAAAATATAACTTTTTCTCAAATAATAGGGTTACTTAAAGAAACTAATTTGTTCACATATGTAATTTTTAAAATCCTGTATTAACAAAATAGCATCTGACAAGAAACAAATTACCAATTTACCTGCATAGAAAGTTGATTACATTTTTACCAAGCAAACAATTTGAAAATTTTTTTTCAAAAGAATGGGCCAAATAATATCTATAAATAAAAAAGCAAAAAGCATGCCCAAATCTAAAAGTCAAACAAAATCAATAACACATTATGAATAGTCAAATCCCACATTCTAAAAATACCTTTACAAAAAAAGAAACATTGTAAAAACTGTCTGATTCTGCAAAAAAAAAAACCCCAAACTGTTTGACCTGGTTTGGTAGTTTGGTAGTTTTGTTTTACGGCATATCAACCCTTTTTGGGTTATTTAATGCCGAATCTGGTCATTATAGTAAAAGTTTTTATGCTTCAAGTTCTTTATATCTTCAAATGTTTAATCATCGTTTTTTGGTTTGGTAGTTTTGTTTTACGGCATATCAACCCTTTTTGGGTTATTTAATGCCGAATCTGGTCATTATAGTAAAAGTTTTTATGCTTCAAGTTCTTTATATCTTCAAATGTTTAATCATCGTTTTTGGTTTGGTAGTTTTGTTTTACGGCATATCAATCCTTTTTGGGTTATTTAATGCCGAATCTGGTCATTATAGTAAAAGTTTTTATGCTTCAAGTTCTTTATATCTTCAAATGTTTAATCATCGTTTTTGGTTTGGTAGTTTTGTTTTACGGCATATCAACCCTTTTCGGGTTATTTAATGCCGAATCTGGTCATTATAGTAAAAGATTTATGCTTCAAGTTCTAAAAATAAAAATAAAAAAGGGGAGGGAGAAAGGGAGAGGGAGAGGGGCTGTTTGACCTGGGATGACCTTATAATGGTTGAAAGGTCAGTAAACTCCGACAAACAAACAAACAAACAATATTCACTGTGTCTAACTTTATTGTATCTTACATGTGAATCGCATTTCATCTATTAATCCTATGCATTCATCTTTTTTTTTTTTGCAGAGGATACTGGAAAGGCCCTAAATTCTTCAGAAAATTAATGCATCTTGGTTTCGGCAAATAGATGCGCTGCTGCTATTTTGGTTTTCTTCCCGTTATTATTTGCAGATATTGGATTTGTAGTGACGCAAATGGCATTCAACAAATGTTAAAGGAATATCATTTATTTATTTATTCGCCATTTTGAAGCGACTCGGTTTTTAAGCGAACTCATTTTGATCAGCTGTGAACAAAAATAGAAAGAAACAAAGCGGCCATCTTGAATCGATTGACATAACTTCAGTCTTCATTCAAAATGTGTTTAGCAAAACTAATTGGCATACATAAATACCACATATTAATTTATTTATATATATATATTTATTTTGGTACAGAAAAATTAGTACAACATTTGTACCGTCAGTTTCAAGCACAGAAGGACTTAGCCATCCGGCTCTCTTCAGCTTCTGTTGTCATCCCTATATATATATATATATATATATATATATATATAATATAGTGCTTGAAACCGACGGTACGAATGTTGTACTAATTTTTCTGTACCAAAATAAATAAATATATATATATATATAATATATGTGATTTTATGAAGGCTTACCAAAGCATTTCTTTCAAGACACCAATGATCACCATTAAAGATATTTTTTCTTACAAATACTATTTATTCAAATTAAATGTTTTTTCCTACACGTGTTTCACTACCAAGCAGTTACTTGCTTGGCAGATCATCAGGGAAATTAAATGTCTGGAATACTGGTTTCAACTGCCGACAAAACACAATGTGGCGTTGTAATAGTTGAGGTCACTTAAGAAAAGAAGAGGAAAAAAAAATAAAAAGAAAAGAAGGGGAAAAAAAATAAAAATAAAAATAAAAATAAAAATAAAAGTCAAACTTAAAAAGCAAGGAAGAACAACGGTAAGAAAAGAAAGTCCTAGAAAAGTCTTAGAAAAGTAGCTTGTGCATTATTTCTTCCACCAAGCCAACAAGCAAGTAGTCGGTCCCAAATACATTCAATAAAACCACAAAACCGGAACAATGTGCGATAATACACTTTCACGTTAGCTGAATAAATCCCCCCCCCCCACACAATAAAACAAAAGAACTAAATCATTCAAGATACCGCTCACAATGGTCAATTTTGGGGAGGGCTAACAAATATAAACCGAACAAAAAGAAGAGATGCAACCTATGTGCATTGGAGTCGTACCACATCATGACATCTAGAGATAATTTACTGAACGCTAGGCAGGAAATACTACAATGCTGTCTGCATAGAAACCGTTACCTGTTATCAAGCCTAAAACCTGGATAGGAGGGGAATTGGGGGAGGTATAAACTTACAGCAGAGATAGGCAAGATGGACACTTCCTGAGACAATCTGGGGCAATAATTAGTGTATAATAGGGAGGATGAGAATTAGTAACACGTACTTATGCTAAGATATGTCTTATTTCAATTATTAGCGGATACTCGAGACTTAGGTTGGGGGTGATAAGGTAGGAATATTCTATCGGAATAAGGCCCAGTGATAGTCAACTATAGTAAATACTTATTCAGCGGAATAGAGGGGGGAAATTGTGTTACATATAAAAAGATAGTGGAATAATAAATAATAAATCACAATTTATTCTCAGAAATAGATATATTATACGAAATGCATTGGGGATTTCAAGTAATTTTAAGTGAAAAATAAGAAATAGCAACCTGGATGCTATCACTATTTAATTAAATTAGGTTAAATTAAATTAGTTTTTAATTAGATTAAAATAAATAAAACAATTTGGTGGCAGGAATGGGGAAAAGTAATTAAGGAAAAAATAATTTTAAAAACATGCATGCCGACACGGACTTAATTTCTAAAAATAGAAACAATTGAATTTTATAAAAAAAGTATTTTGTACGGGATTTTAAATTAGTAATAATAAAGTCTCCTGTCATTTAATGAGTAAGAGTGATATTTTCCCGTAAAGTTGACAAAAAAATAAACCGGTCCATTAATAAAAAGTTTGTTTTTTTTCAAAATAGAAAATAGATTTCTGAT
Source organism: Sepiola atlantica (assembly GCA_963556195.1). Lineage (NCBI taxonomy): Eukaryota > Metazoa > Mollusca > Cephalopoda > Sepiida > Sepiolidae > Sepiola > Sepiola atlantica. The sequence continues at coordinate 3,961,655 of OY744533.1, read as the reverse complement.
AACGATATTCCGTTGTAACATTTATTTATGGAATATAGAATAATATTCTCCACAGAGAGTTACAAACAGACACAGCCGTTAAGGAAATATTTTAAATGATTTAAAATAATAACTAGATTTTTGTAGAAGGCCTTTTTATAATAACAGTTTATTTTTGATATATGAATAATTTTTTTAAAAACAAATTCTGCGGGATAGTTTTTTTCGCTTCATTAAACAACAAAACGATAACAATTCGGCAGTTAATTAAATGAAGGATATTTTCACAAATTGTAAAATGACGTCCCAGACACTAGATGATTAATTTCTATAAGGAATAGGTTTAATAATAAATATTTTTAGAAACAGTATTTTGAATAAATAGTTTCTATATTAAGATTTTTTCTTGATGGAAGGGAGTTTTCTGCGAGATTGACATTCAACTCGTCGTGTGTTTATTTCGAAGGGTAATAAATCAACAATTGAAATAAGACTCTTTGAACTCGGACGAACATTTGTGTTGACTTTTCTTTGTGAGAAGTTTGGATTTAGAATTCCCATACTATCATTGGATTGGAATGGTAACTTGTGAGCGGTATCTTGAATGATTTAGTTCTTTTGTTTTATTGTGTGGGGGGGGGGGATTTATTCAGCTAACGTGAAAGTGTATTATCGCACATTGTTCCGGTTTTGTGGTTTTATTGAATGTATTTGGGACCGACTACTTGCTTGTTGGCTTGGTGGAAGAAATAATGCACAAGCTACTTTTCTAAGACTTTTCTAGGACTTTCTTTTCTTACCGTTGTTCTTCCTTGCTTTTTAAGTTTGACTTTTATTTTTATTTTTATTTTTATTTTTATTTTTTTTCCCCTTCTTTTCTTTTTATTTTTTTTCCTCTTCTTTTCTTAAGTGACCTCAACTATTACAACGCCACATTGTGTTTTGTCGGCAGTTGAAACCAGTATTCCAGACATTTAATTTCCCTGATGATCTGCCAAGCAAGTAACTGCTTGGTAGTGAAACACGTGTAGGAAAAAACATTTAATTTGAATAAATAGTATTTGTAAGAAAAAATATCTTTAATGGTGATCATTGGTGTCTTGAAAGAAATGCTTTGGTAAGCCTTCATAAAATCACATATAAATGCTCTGTACTCTGTAATCGAGTATCATCGAGCTTGTTTTTTATTGGAACAACCCCGGTCTTCACTGAATGATCTATTTTATAAGTGAAAAATCTAAATCTATATTCTGCTCCCCAAAGTGAGCTGCTATTCAATACCGGAGTGACCAGGATGTTTGCCAAAGAGGAGATAACTTTCTCACCCAAAAACATTTCCATACCAAACCACAAAGCATACATAATGGACATGGTCCAGGCGGTCCATGCATTCTTGAAGAGAGTCCGATGGCGGGTAATTCACCACAACCTGGGATCGACTAGGGAGTTGAGCAACGTGAATCCACCTTCTGGCGTCTCTGAACCCCCTGAGTATGCATCTGACACTGAGGATAATTTACCAACAGCCTCCTATAGAAAATTCTATAAAATAGGAACTCACAAGAACCCACCTCACATCCCTGCATTAGAAAGCTTCGAAGCGGATATGCATAATATGGTTAAAAACATCAAAACCAAAAACAGATCACAATATTGGAATCCTACCATTGAACATATCCATAGGACACAGACACGGATTAGGAATAACTCTAACATCACAGTTCCGGCGGATAAAACTTTAAACACATACTCCATGAATATGGAAACATACAACAACCTAATCCTGAAGGAACTGAATAAAAACTACAAGACCGTAGGGAACGGGGTGTTACAGGATATTAACTTGGCCGCTCTTAAGATCTGCTCTGAGATTGGTATGGAAGGTAATGTTGAGATATATACCCCTAAATGCCCTCGTGTCACTCTTAAGGATCATAAGCCAGATTTTAGTAATAACCCATCCATTAGACTGATCTCGCCGTGTATTTCAGACATGGGTGTAATCAGCAAAAAAATACTAGACAGAATACTGCCAGGAATTAAACGCAGAACTCAATTGAATCTGTGGACCTCATCAGAGGAAGTGCTGAGTTGGTATAAAGAATTACACATTACTAATCAAAGTAAATTTATAATGTTTGATATAGATTCATACTATCCCTCCATATCCTCTACTTTACTTGAAAAGGCGCTTACCATGGCTAGAAATGAATCAAACATCACAAACTTAGAAATGGATATAATTAGACTAGCCAGAAGGACGCTAATATCCTACAATGATAAGTTATGGACTAGAAAGGATAGGGAAAACAATTTCGATATTACTATGGGGGCACCGGACTCAGCGCAGGTTACTGACCTGGTAGGGATATATACCCTCAGAGAAATTTGTATGAAAATACCTGAACTGGCGGGCGGTCTATATAGGGACGACGCTTTATTCTTTGTCAACACAAGTATAAGGAATCTTGAAACTAAGAAGAAAAAACTCAATATATTCTTCAGCTCAATACAACTTAGCGTAACTATGGATATAAACTACCGGAGGGTCAATTTTTTGGATATTACGCTTGATCTATGCAACAACACATATGAACCTTATCACAAGCCCAACCACACACTCTACTATATCGACGCTAAATCGAATCACCCACCGATGGTGAAAAGAGCCATTATTCCTGCAATATCGAGTAGGATATCTAAGCTGTCCAAGAATCAACAAATATTCGACAGCAGTAAGCAATTCTACAATGAGGCTTTAAACAGATCAGGATACAAGGAAAAAATTAATTACCTTGTGCCTCCTTCGGTTGGGAATGGGGGACTAAACGGGAGACCGATTGCCTCTCGATCAATGGTTTCATATAATAGGGCAATGGGCAAGGCTAGATATAGGAGACCTGGTGTATCCCACGGTAATGTAAACCAGGTAGGGTGGGAACCGCTTGATGATAATATTCGTGAAGTTGGAAGTAACGAATTGAACTCACATGCTACCCAAACCGGGGGGGAAGGTAGGAAGAAAAATAGGAGAAGGACCACTACATGGTTCAACCCCCCCTATAGCCAGCATATTAAGACTAATATCCCAAAGATTTTTTATAGCATAGTGGAAAAAAACTTTCCAAGGGATAGCAGATTGGGGGGAATCATTAACAAAAATACTGTAAAACTCTCTTATTCA
>OY744533.1:3943492-3950992 GCA_963556195.1 Sepiola atlantica | reverse complement strand
AAAGAGTAAACATGGGAGAAATAGTTAAACATGGGAGAAAAGGGGTAAATATGGTAGAAAAGGTTAAACATGGGAGAAAAGGGGTAAATATGGTAGAAAAGGGGTAAATATGGGAGAAAATAGGTAAATATGGGAGAAACGGTAAAACATGGGAGAAAAGGGGTAAATATGAAAGAAAATAGTTAAACATGGGAGAAAAGGGGTAAATATGGTAGAAAAAGGGTAAATATGGGAGAAAATAGGTAAATATGGGAGAAAAGGGGTAAATATGAAAGAAAAGAGTAAACATGGGAGAAAAGGGGGTAAATATGGTAGAAAAAGAGTAAATATGGTAGAAAAGGTTAAACTTTTACCACTCGTTTTGCAAACTGAGAAAGTTACTTAATTGCAATAGAAACTGCATTATACTTACTTCCCTTTAATTGGAAGAGAGAAATGATATTGGCACTCCAGAAAAACATTCGACTCTGAATCATCGTGCCGCTATTCCGAATTCACAACAGCAAGCCGCAATCAATAAACTGTCTCTTCGGTCATAATTTTTAAAAAGTCAAAATCTTTTTTATTGTAAAATTTTATAATTAAAACTTGCTGAAATGAAAATGTTTGTACTTTTATTTTAAATAATTTCTTTAAAAAAAAAAAAAAATCAAATAAGTGAGGTTTGTTTTTTGAACATTGAAATATGAATTTTTCTACCAATCATAGTGCTGTCAGATCACATATAATAAAAAAAAAATCCATTTTTACATTTTATATATATATATATATATATATATATATATATATATATTTATTTATTTATATTGGTACAGAAAAATTAGTACAACATTCGTACCGTCGGTTTCAAGCACGGAAGGACTTAGCATCCGGCTCTCTTCAGCTTCTGCAGCTTCTGTTGTCATGTCATGACAACAGAAGCTGAAGAGAGCCGGATGGCTAAGTCTTTCCGTGCTTGAAACCGACGGTACGAATGTTGTACTAATTTTTCTGTACCAATATAAATAAATATTATGCTCTAAACTTTTAACTTTAATTCTTAATTAATCGAGCACTCTGCTGGGATTTTTCCTGCTATATTACAAAGAAGTTATATATATATATATATATATATATATATATATATATATATGGGAAAAAGGTGCACTGAGAGAGTTAGTTTTTTATGTCCCTTTTGTGTTCGCTCAATCTTTTTTTCAATTCACGTTGCGTTTCCCCCACGTAAATTTGATGACAATTGTTACATGGGATGGTATATAAGCCGGCATGGGATGTGGGTTTTTTTCAGAAATGTCTTGCTGTGTTTAATGTTTGTTTTATGGTTTGTGATGGGGTTTGTACTGTTGGAATACCTAGTTTGTTATGTGTGTTGCAGATCGTTGTGTTATTGGAATGCGTGGGTAAGAGAAGAGGTCTGTCTATGAGAGAGGTGTTTGGTATTCGATGTTTTTGTGTATTGTTTTTTGAGAATATTTGAAAGGCTTTCTTTTTTTGATGTTAAGTAACTTTTTATTATTTCAAAATATTAATTAATAAATCCCTTAATCATCACTTGGACATTGTTTAGTTCAATATCGAGAAATGCCGATTCTTTATTTATAATCGTTCGTAGTCAATAGTTTTCTTGGAATGTCCGGCTGGCTTGGCATTTTTAATTTTCCGTCAAAAATAATTTACCAACAAGTTTTTATTATGACGTTTTACGTGAAAAAGATTTTGACTTTTTAAAAACTATGACCGGAGAGACAGTTTATTGATTGCGGCTTGCTGTTGTAAATTCGGAATAGCGGCACGATGACTCAGAGTCAAATGTTTTTCTGGAGTGCCATAATATTTTGTAAAAATAAGGGACGTAACTTGGGCATTCGTCCATTACATACTTATTTCGGTACTTTTTTACATTGGGACCCGTGTTAACTTTGACCCCGTTGTTAGGATCAGGGTCAAAGTGGGGGTTAGGGTTAGCAGTAGAGTTAGGGTCATGGTCCCAATGTAAAAAAGTACCCTTATTTCCCTTTCTTTAAAAAAAAATGTAAAATTTAGGTAAAAAAAAAGGGGACATAGTTTAAAAAAATAAAATTAAAAAAAACAAATTGCAACTAAATACATTACCAGGCAACGCCCGGTCGGGACAGCTAGTTCATAATATGGAAGCTCAGACTCACAATAATAATGATGACATAAATAAGTATGGCAATTTTAAAAATTGTCATTTATTCGAAATTTTATATCGTTCATGGTGTTCCATATTGTGTACAATACATCAAAATGATGTATTCGAAATATCACTTTTCTTCTCACAAACGAATTATTTATTTATTGGTGCTTTGTTTTATATTTTTTGAAGTCAGAAAAAAAGAGAGAAAAACCCCAGTACAATGTTACCAAACGAAATTTAAATGATAACCCCATAAAATATACGTGATAGCTATGGGGTATTACACACGCAATGGCTGGCCGGACAGTATCCTGCATTGCAGTTGACGATGCACCACTGTGTCATACCAGGCACTCGGGCATAGACCGATGTTGGCCGACAGCTTCCAGTTCCTGCAGTGGTTGTTCGTTGGTTGGCATGAGACGTTGTAGTTTGATATGTTGACGATGAAGGCGTTGTCACTGGATTATCTGATGTAATCAAAAATAAACATGGTTTTAAAATTTCTACGCAACAGAAAATATGTCGTAACAATCTTATTAATAGATAAAAACCTAAATATTAAATATACAGTGAAACTACACCTAAATATTAAATATACAGGAAACAAAACCTAAATATTAAATATACAGTAGAAACAAAACCTAAATATTAAATATACAGTGAAACAAAACCTAAATATTAAATATACAGTGAAACAAAACCTAAATATTAAATATACAGTGAATCTAAATCTAAATATTAAATATACAGTGAATCTAAATCTAAATATTAAATATACAGTAGAAACAAAACCTAAATATTAAATATACAGTGAAACAAAACCTAAATATCAAATATACAATGAAACAAAACCTAAATATTAAATATACAGTGAATCTAAATCTAAATATTAAATATACAGTGAATCTAAATCTAAATATTAAATATACAGTGAAACAAAACCTAAATATTAAATATACAGTGAAACAAAACCTAAATATTAAATATACAGTGAATCTAAATCTAAATATTAAATATACAGTGAATCTAAACCTAAATATTAAATATACAGTGAAACAAAACCTAAATATTAAATATACAGTAAATCTAAATATTAAATATACAGTAGAAACTACACCTAAATATTAAATATACAGTGAAACAAAACCTAAATATTAAATATACAGTGAATCTAAATATTAAATATACAGTGAATATAAACCTAAATATTAAATATACAGTGAAACAAAACCTAAATATTAAATATACAGTGAAACAAAACGTAAATATTAAATATACTGTGAAACAAAACCTAAATATTAAATATACAGTGAATCTAAATATTAAATATACAGTGAATCTAAACCTAAATATTAAATATACAGTGAAGCAAAACCTAAATATTAAATATACAGTAAAACTGAGTCTAAATAATAAATATACAGTAGAAACTACACCTAAATATTAAATATACAGTGAAACTGAACCTAAATATTAAATATACAGTGAAACTAAAACTAAATAATAAATATAGGTAATTCAAACTTTCTTCAATAATATATATATATAATATATATATATATATATATAATTAACTTTAATCTTACATTTTTCGGAATAAAAATCCATCATCAAAGTTAACTAGTATTGTGTCTATTTTTTTTACGTCCATTTTATGGATGTTATCCATGATGTTGTCTTGGCGGTTAGGAATTCAAATTCTGGTTGTTGAACGAGGAAGCATCAGGTGTGCTGGTATTTTAAACGAGCTGACACCATTTTGAGTTTTTCTAAGTATCTATAAAGAGACACAGATCGTTCATTTGGAAGCATTGATAGGTTTTAAATATTAAAATTGAAAATAGAAACCTTTTTCAATGCAAGATTTTTTAATTATTTTTTTTTTTTTACTTCAATATTAATTCCGAAAAATTTAAAATTAAAGTGAACAAAAAAGAAGAAACATTTTCATTGAAAAAGGCTTCTATTTTCAATTTGAATATTAAAGTGAAAAAAAAAAGAAGAAACTTTTTCATTGAAAAAGGCTTCTATTTTCAATTTTAATATTTCAAACCTATCGATGCTTCCAAATGAATGCCCTGTCTCTTTATATAGATTTGGAAAACCTAAAATGTTCTCAGCTAGTTTTGAAATTAGAATTGTCAATTCCATACGTAAATCTAACATGAATTTTCAAAAAGAAGACATTTTTACCTGTTGTAGTTTCAGTTGAGTCCGTTGTGATGCCTTTAGTTGAGCCCGTTGTGATGCCTTTAGTTGAGCTCGTTGTGATGCCTTTAGTTGAGTCCGTTGTGATGTCTTTAGTTGAGTCCGTTGTGATGCCTTTAGTTGAGTCCGTTGTGATGTCTTCAGTAGAAGTTCCACTTTCTTGTGTAGTCGTCGTCATCGGCGTCACTGTGCTCTCTCGCTCAAAAGGTTTGATAATAACATCCGCACACGCCTTGAATTCTTCTTGATTTCCGCATCCGAGACAAGAGTTACCATTTTCATCGATTCCCCAACTGTTTCCTGGAAAATAATTACATGTACACAAAATTTTAACTAAAAAAACCCAAAATCATGAAACTCTAGTGTTATATAATGGGACGCATGGGTGATGGACGTACGCTGAGATCACTTAACTTGCGCGATTTATAACAGAGTCATCTCGTGAAATGTTGGTGCGATGTGTTCTCACGATTCGCGGGGACAGTTGACGAGACCTCGGGGTCGGGGGGTTAGGTCACACCTGTGCGTCGATCACGACATTTCGTGACGTCACAGTTTTCCCGGTGGGAAAACGGCAGTGAGATTTTCAGTTTGGACTTGGAAGCCGACGAGCCAACACGCTTTAGCCATGTGGCGATTACATAAGCTAAGGGATTTCGGATCCCCAAAAATGAGAGCCAGGCGATGTCCCCCTCTTCCTTCCCTTACAGGTGATTAAGTGATTAATTAGGAAATTAACTAGCGTAAGCTTCTCTCTCCACTACGATGTAATTGCACCAGTATCGACAAGCTAATACCAATAAATGGCTCAAAGTAAAAAGAAAGGCTTGTTATAAATTATCGTGTGTAAAAGATTTGATTTCAGCTTGCGAGGAAACAGCCAGAGACAGTAGACGATGGAGATTGTGACCACGGACAATATGGCCGAAAGAAGACAGATAGCAGCCCGACACAAGGCAGGCGACAACGACGACGCATGGTTAGTACAAATAATTTCCCCTCCCAGCTGGGATTCTCGAATAGAAACGACACATCGTCCCGTTCGCGGGATCAACGGGCGAACTGTTCTACGACGCCAGAGATTCGACATTACAATTCAACATGAGGATCTAACTCACTACATGGATAAATTTCTATGTACTAATTATTGGACTTATCAAGGCCAAAAGGCCATTTGAGGATAAGGGTTGAGGATGAGTTTATCAGGTAGACGGTGAGACAAGGCCGTGAGGAGCCCTTGACCTTTTGGCTTGGAACAAAGTGTAGTATCTGTTCTGATTCTACACCTAGTCTATTCTGTCCTCGGTCAGTGAAGCATACGTCCTTCTAGACCAGGGGTGGGCAACCTCCGGCCCGCGGGCCACATCCAGCCCGTGAAGGCTTAGCGTCCGGCCCGCCACTCTGCTATGCTTTATTATTGCAATCCGGCCCACAAACCTCCCAGTAAAACTCATATCATTTTGTGACATAGACGTAAAAGTAGGTTTCAATTAAGATTTACGGTGGGATAAAAATGTATGAATATCAGCGAGCGATGATGCATGTATATTTCATTTTTCTTTAACTATTAATTTCAAAATCCTTGGCCTGAGATAAAAATAGAAAAATGAGAAAGAGAGAGGCAAAGAGAAAACGCGAGACGAGGAAAGGGCATGAATTAGAGAACCTATGTGAGGTGTGTCAAAACGAATGCTGGATCAACTTGCTACTTCCCCCGTCATTGCTACGGGGATGACACAGTGGCTTAGTTGGTATCGACGCAGACTGAGAACCTGGGTGTACCAGGTTCAAATCCAAGTCATTCCACTGAAAAACGCTGCCATCAAACCCACATGACACTTGTGTCTAATCTCCTGGGGGAAATCACATTAACACTTGTCCACGGGTGGCCTCGGCCTTGATAAAGTGGTGGTTTCTGTTTTTTTTTTTTTTTTTAAAAAAACTTGCTACTTCCCCCGTCATTATTTTTTATAATTCCAAAATGGCTCTTCGTCGGCGCCTTTTATAACATCACATACAGAAGTTTCTTGAGAAAAAATATCAGATTTGTAGAGTGTTCAATACAATTTTTGTACAATTTATTCATGTAAACAAGATATAGTAATTCTGAGATTTCGTTTTTCACTCCGGCCCGCGATCTCCTTCCAAAAGTCTCATCTGGCCCTCACTCTGAAAAGGTTGCCCGCCCCTGTTATAGACCAAGGCAATTTTGATTTTTCTTCCAATCCAGAGTGCCCCTTTTTGGGGAGGTTTGTGTCTAACTTTGCCCTCGTGAGGAGACAAGTAAATAGGAACACCGTGAGGATTGGGGACGACGGTTGAAACTGAGCAACCTTGCTTAAGACGGCGGCTCGACAAGAATTTGTTTACATTGGACTTGAAAACGACCATGTTGTAGTCAGCTGGGTAGCAGCCCCGTGGCATTGTGTTCCACAGACGGGTATTTCTTGGAAAGAAACTTTGCTCATGGAAGTTCCGTTTAATTTTCGGTATACAGAGGAAGGAAGGAAAATTAGTTACAGTGGTTGTAGCACGACGAGTTCTTGCAGTGAATGTTTTAGTGTCAGTCTGTAACCAGAACCACGTCATCGCCTCCTACATCATTTCCCTAAGTTATTACATAATATTTATATTCTAATGGTGATACCATTGGAGCACAGGGTGGAGCAGGTGCTAGTGTGATTCAGGGAACTTCTGTTATTACTAACCAGCAGAGCGTTACCACAGAATCGATTTCAAAATCTAGTGAGAGATAATCTCTTTTCTTCCCTACATCCCCTTTCTCACAGACGAGACGTTGCTAGTCTTTCTCTACTCCATCGATATTTTCATTGTAGGTGCTTGACTGAATTCCAATCTCTTCTCTTCTCTGCAGCCGAGAAAACATTAATTTCATTACAAAATTAAATTCCAGCCTAATGCATTTCGGTTCATTCGTACACAAGTCCACCATTTTATTTTTTTGTTTAATTGTACATTAAAGGCAACAAACAAGTCAATAAAATTTGCGATCGAACCTTCTTACACTTCTATTCCATTCCTAGACATAATAATCCGACCCGAAATAACATTATTTGATTCCATCTATCGTATACCTACAGACAACCACAAATTCTAACCAACCAACCTCC
>OY744533.1:3925992-3938492 GCA_963556195.1 Sepiola atlantica | reverse complement strand
TATATGATAAATAAGTTATGGAAGGTTTCATATATCATAAATACATTAAGGAAGGTCTAATATATAATAAATAAATTATGGAAGGTCTAATATATAATAAATACATTAAGGTAGGTCTAATATATAATAAATGAATTAAAGTAGGTCTCATATATTATAAATAAATTATGGAAGGTCTCATATATCATAAATACATTAAGGAAGGTCTAATATATACTAAATAAATTAAGGAAAGGTCTAATAAATCAAGGACATGTCTACATTTAAAGAAAAGAACAAATAAACTTAAGAAAGTACATTAAAGAAATGCTGAAAAAAAAATTAAGGAGAGGGCTAATAAATAAAGAAACGGTTAAAAATGTATTTATGATAATCTAATGAATAAATTAAGGAAAAGTCTAATGAATTAAGGAATGTCTAATACATAATAAATAAACTAAATAAGTGACCAATTAATTAAGGAAAGGTGTAATAAAAAAATCAAGGAAAGGTCTAATAAATAAATCAAGAAAATCCTTAATGAATACATTAAGGAAAGGTCTAATAAATTAAGAAAAAATCTTAAAAAATAGTTAATGACAGTCTAATAAATGAACCAAGGGAAAGTCTAATTAATTAAGGAAGGTTTAATAAAAAAAAAAATTAAGGAAAGGTCTAATAAATAAATCAAGAACATCTAATAAATACATTAAGGAAAGGTTTAACAAAGAAAAATCTAAAAAAAGTAATTAGTGAATAAAGGGTTCATCACCACAAAAAAGTTTTTTTCGTTTATGTATTTATTTTCTAAAGACATTGTTCCCTACACGTGTTTCGCTACCAGAGCAAGGTACTGCTTGGCAGTTCATCAGGGGAGATATAAAGCCTAAAATATGGACCTCAATAACTGACAACACCCCACGGGGAATTGACCTAAGTGAAGTCACTTAAAAACAGCTAAAAAACTTGGTAATATGTGGTTACTGTGATGCACAAAATCTCTCTCTCTCTCTTTCTCTCTCTCTCTCTCTCTCTCTCTCTCTATATATATATATATATATATATATATATATATATATATATATATAATCATTAGGAAGTGGGAGAAGTATTACAATAAATGCAGAGGGAGTGGGGTGAACGTTGGTAGCGTCTCGAATCAAATTTTGTACTCCAACCGCTGCTTGCCACTGCCACCATCTATTTGTATATCATAATTTGATTTCTTTTGCTTAAGCGACCGCAGGTTTGGAACCGGCATCCACCGCCACTTATTCATTCCACACATTTTGTACTTGTGTGATGTTTTCTTCAGACAATCATCCTGAGGAAGTCTTATCATGAAGACGAAACGTTGATGAATGCATAAATAATTATATATATATATACACGAAATATATATATATATATATATATATATATATATATATATATATATATATATATATATATATATATATATATATTAAAGTAAAGAAATAAAAAGAATTAACAGGATTTTTAATAAAATGTTGCATCTCTAAATGTGGTCTCCAAAGCATTTGTCTTTTTTTGAATTTTATATATATATATATATATATATATATATATATATATATATATATATATATATATATATATATATATATATAGTGTGTGTGTGTGTGTGTGTTAGAGTGAAATAAATTCTAGAAGGAAATCCGAGTATAAAAGCTCAATGGAATAAACAGAGCAAGAATAAAATAATCACCGGTGCGATAATTTATTTCGACCCTCCGGCCTTTTCAAGAACCCTAACGAGGAGATTATATGTTTGAAAAATTCACACTCACTATTCAATACACATATAGAGAGCTATTTTGCAATTAACATATTTTGCAATTAACATTTATATATATATATATATATATATATATATATATATATATATATATATATATATATATATATATATATATATATATATAGCAATAGATGAAGTGAAAGAATAAAATGAGGTACGAATCAAATTTTATTACAATTCAAAGTTCAGGCAAAGTTCTTTAAAGTCCTTAACTCATGAGTTTTCAAAGAAAATCTTCTCCTCAGAGGACCATTACCGCAATGATATTACTGCAGCTTATAAAAATTGAACTTTGAATTGTAATAAAATTTGATTCGTACTTAATTTTATTCTTTCACTTTATCTATTGCTATTAATGCTCTATCCAGTATATTGAGCTTTATTCTTATCCGGATGTTCATTAATTGAAGATATTAGTTGCCTCTTATATCTTTTGTTGTATTAACCTTATATATTTTTTTTTCTCTATATTATCATCCTGATGAAGTCTTATAAATAAAGACGAAACGTTGATGTACACATAAAAAACATCCATTCTTTGGTTTTTCTTTTTCATTTTCCCATCACGTCGGATTACTTTCATCCTTCTCTTCCCATATATATATATATATATATATATATATATATATATATATATATATATATATATATATATATATATATATATATATATAGGAATGTTAATTGCAAAACTAAATAGCTTTTTGTGTTTATGCATGAAACCAAAATTAAACAAATTTATTAAAAGTCGAGTGAATAGATGTTTTTTTTCTCTTCTTTTAGTATTGAATCAAATTGCATCCCTTTTGAGAACGATTTGCTCGATCGGCAACAAAGGTGATTGACCTATTAATGTCTTCTTCACCTTGTAAGCTACATAGTTTCTCTCCGACTTTACTTAAATTGGCAAAGAAACGTTGAGAAACTTTAATTATAGCTTTAATTTGAATGAAATTGCTCCATCGTTGGTTGTTGCAGTGTCTGCTGGCGCCATGTTGAATCAAACCGGGCGGTGGCGACACGAAAATGTTACAAATGGTGATACGACATGAACTCATTAGCTTAAACTTTAAACGAGCTAACATAGAAACGTTGCTTGTTCTGTAAAGTGTTATATTCTCTCTCTCTCTCTCTCTCTCTCTCTCTCTCTCTCTCTCTCTCTCTCTCTCTCTCTCTCTCTTTATCTCTCTATTTCTCTCTTTTTCTCTCCAGCTATGGGTTAAAAGTATTAATGCTGTAGTGATATTCCCTAATATTCTGTTTATTACTTTTCAGTGTAACTTAATAGAGACAGATAGATAGAAAGATAGATATTAGAATTTGAGAAATGCCTTCTAGTTTTCTCTGAATTGTTTTGTTGATGCCAAAATATATTCGATAAATAGTAAATAATGGAAATAAATTTCATGTATATCCATGAAGTTACGTAAAGACGAGAAACACGTACACACGAAAACACACGATGATAGTTTTATTATATAGATAAATTGATATAGATAAATTGATTTGTCCAGTCAAACGGAAGTAATTTATAACATCAAATACAAGAGAAGTAACTCTAGATTGCTTATTCTTAATAATATCTTGTGTTCTTAATATAGGAGCCTATAAAATATATTTTTAATTAGCGTTTTATTTTAGTTTATGTTTTATGTAGTTAAATATCCGAGTAATTGTAAAGTAACAACAACAACAATAACAACAGCAACAACAACAATAATAATAATATTAATAATAATAATAATAATATTAATAATACTAATAATAATAATATTAATAATAATATTATTAATAATAATAATTAAATAATAATAATAATAATAATAATATTACTACTACTACTACTACTACTACTACTACTACTACTAATAATAATAATAATAATAAGCCGACCGCGGCTGTCACCACACAACATAGGCATAGAGGGTCAAGGAGGATGGCCAGACCGAGGAGGGACAGCACTAACCAGACCTCCACTGGGAGAGTGTGGAGAGTGCTAGGACCTTTGAGAGGCTTATTGCCACCCAAATCCTAGGGGAGACCAATGGTCGTTGCCAAATCAATGGTAGGCGGCTGTTGCGATACCGCAAAGTCATTTGCGGTGTTGATCGAAAAGAGGTGAAATACTGGAACTCTGGAGAGGCCTGTTGTAACTCAGACTCCAGTTGTTGTCGGTGAGCAATCACTGACGATGACCTGTGTGATCACTCATAGTGAGTACAAATAATAATAATAATAATAATAATAATAATAATAATAATAATAATAATAATAACAATGTGTAATACTCACGTGAACTTGTCGCTTGTATTTTGTTTTCTCTCTCTGAAACGTAAGAAAAAATATCCAGTAATTTTCGATGGTGAAAGTTTTTAAAGAAATAATTCTTAAACTGAAATTTATTGAAAACGAAATGTTTTAAAATCATTTCAAGTTGGTTATTTTCAAGAATAGTAGCGCCCTCAAGAATACTATTTTTTTCTGTTTCGTGTTATCTACACGACTACATAAATTACTTTCGACTGTACATTTTGAAGGTTTAAAAGCAGCGCAACGCCATTTGTAACCATGGCTGCTTACAACATCTGAGTAAAACAACACTGTAAATAGTATGTTATAAAAGAAAATGCAACTGTTTATCAGATAGCGAAAATAGATTGAAAAATGGTGAAATATTTTTTTTATTGATGAAGTAAGCTGGTTGTTTCTTTTTATGTGTTGTTTTAGAAATGTATTATTAATAATAATATTCCGGCTAGGCACATTTAAAATATTTTTTTTAGTTAAGTACGTTATTATTTTTCCACTGACAACAAATAAATATTGACTAGTCAGAAGCAAAGTGTAATTTGTCAATTTAAATGCTGTTTGGATTTGACTTTGAGAATCCGACCGACTTGATTTTATATATAGTATATGAAGTAGTGGGGTGGAAATATTTCAACAACAAGAGAAGCAGTAAGGCGTCTCCTTCCTTCCGCTAGGTCGAGTACTCACTTTGTCCCCCCCCCCCGATCAGGGTACGTGAAGTCATGGAAGGCAGGTGATTGGTGGAGGGTTGAGCAGCCTAATGGATTTTAGAAACTGGTCAACCCTTCGTTTTGTGTTAGGCAGATGATGCTGATTTTTATACAATAGCTAAGACTTCCTGCTCTGTAAGAGCACTGCCTCTATAGAAGCTAATTGCAACCCACTATAGGTAACCTCTTTACATAGAACATCATGGTGAAACAAAATATTCAAATAAGAATGGAGAGCCATGATCATCGATGTCTGAAAACAGACCTGATACCTGAAGAAGAAGGTATGAAGTGACGTAAATGTACACGTTCTGATGTTTAAAAAAATCTATCGCTGATCTAAAAAATAATTTTAGCTACAGCCCGTGGTCCACAAATGTGTTCGTGCTTGATGGCGTGTGGTGTTTGAAGCATGCAAGCTTATCTCGTCTGGATGGTATTTGTCCGTGTTCAAAAAATTGTTTGTAACTCACATTGACATTTTTTATTATACATTCCTTAAAATAAATTCCTTAAAATAAATATTTAAAAAATTCACTGAGAATGTGATTGTTTTTTCTAACCCTAACGCATATATTTAATCTAATCTCTGGGGGTTTTCTTATGCGCTAATCCCGGGCAACACTTGACACGATCATAGGCTTGGTCCGAGTAAAGACCGATTTTACAGAGATCTTTGTGCAGGGTGTCTGCCTATCTCATCAGCGGCCTTCCTATCGATCGTTTCCCGGCGACTTCTAATTCAAATGCAAGTTTCAAAGGAGGTTAGGGTTAGGCTAAGTTCAGCAAGTTCGTCGCAGCACATTCCACTGAAGTAAGTGTAAAACAAGCACAACGATTCAAAATTGCGGCGATGGGACAGAGTCGGGAGCTTGTGTAGACAGTGTAGAACTTATTAGATTAGAAGCTTTTTAAAAAAACTCTCTCCCCCCCCTCTCTCTCTCTCTCTCTCTCTCTGTATATATATATATATATATATATATATATATATATATAAGACGTTTATGTAGTTTGCTTGAAGCATTGTTTACATGTATATAGAAATGTGATACTTAGAAGGTAATGCAATGAAGAGGTGTGCACGCTTGAACTTGAGTTGAGCACTGTTCTGAAGAAGAAAAGAGTTCCCGAAATATTATAATATCATATGGAGTTTCAACCAGACCATCTTGATTTGATACAGGTATTACATAACATTGTAACATTGTGTAGATAGACAGGTATATGTGTCTTTGTGAATATATATATATATATATATATATATATATATGTGTGTGTGTGTGTGTGTGTGTGTATGTATACATTGTATTAAGGGTGAAACTATTTAACCTGTTCCGCCATTATATGTCTTATTTGCTCCAACTTGTGTCTATCCGTCACACCTCTGTATACACTCTTCATTCTCATGGTAATTCATGGTGGCTGAGGGGTTGAATACCAGACTGCAGTGTCAAAGGTGACTTTGTGACTGGGTTCGCATCCTTCGATCGGCAGTAATTATCATTTTCTACACCAAAGATTGCGTAAGCATGAAACACATATGTCTGTAGATAAAAATTGAAAAAAATAAAAACTATATATTTTCGGCTTGAATAATTATCTCTACACTGACGATTCCGGAAGGATGAAACGAATACGTACGTAGATAAACACCTATAATATTTCTGTTTTCCGTCATTTCCAATATGTAACTGTCCCGTTAGCATTCTGAAGAGACTAGGAAGTCGAAATAAATTATAAATGCTGACAGTTGCAATGTGTATGTAAATTTTTTTCTTATATATATATATATATATATATATATATATTAGTATTTCATGTATCCACATAAAATTTTATAAGGAGATATAATTTTTTATGTATCAATTTTCAGTATTTACTTCAAACAGTGCTCGATACGTAAGTAGAGCTAGGTAGTAAGCTATGAAAAACGCGGGAGCCTCTGTGTAAATATATTTTCATAGCTTACTACATATATATATATATATATATATATATATATATATATATATATATATATATATATATAATATTTGCTATTGTTTATTATCTATGTACGTATACGTTTCGTCCTTAATAATCGGGACTCATCAGCATAGAGATATGACTATTCACTACCGGTTATGCGATTCGAAACCCCGGATTACGAGTATTTTGCAACTCAAATCCGACGCCTTAACCACTCGGCCAATTTTGAAAAGCGAATAAACAGTGATAATTTTAACACTTTATACGGCGGCTTAACGTCATAGAGCGTTCGACTTTTTTAATGAAAGGAACGATGCATTTAAAGTTAGTGACGTCATGCTGTGTTAATACTACACTTACAGTGCTCTTACTAGATGGGGTTTTCTAGGAGCTACAAATAATAAATATTTGTTATTGTTTATTATCTATGTACGTATACGTTTCGTCCTTATTAATCGGGACTCATCAGCATAGAGATATGACTATTCACTACCGGTTATGCGATTCGAAACCCCGGATTACGAGTATTTTGCGACTCAAATCCACGACTGACTTTATTCTTAGCCCGGACTCATATACTACTTCTGGAAAAAAATCTTTTAACTCATCAACCTTAAGTTTAGAAAAAGTAATATTCACCTTACCGAATCAAGTTATAGTCCTTGACTCGTACTACTAAATTCTTACCGAATTCATTTATTTATTATTATTATTACTAGCTGTCCCTATTAGGCGTTGCCCGGGAGTATTTTCACTTTCATTTTAATCGCTTTTTGTTAAACTATGCCGTCTTTATTTTGTTCACCAAAATATTATTAATCAAAATTTTTTCAGCGCCCAATGAAATGTTGAATTATTTTGCACCAAATTATAATTTGTGAATCTTTCGAACGTTTATTCCTTTGCAATTATCTCCAAAATTCTATATATATATATATATATATATATAGAGAGAGAGAGAGAGAGAGAGAGAGAGAAATAGCCTTGATTTACCAAACTTAGATTGTATTGTGTTTACAATTGTTAACACAGAGACGTCATTGTTAACGTGTCTCTGAAGGATTTGAGCTATTTTACAAACTGTCACGAATTGTGGACGCTAAAAGCATTAAAAACAGCTTACCACCCTCAAGCAAATGCCATGGTTGAGAGATTACACCACATATTGAAAGCTTCTTTACGTGCATAGCGTAAACCTAATACACAGTGGTAAGAACATTAAAGCTTCGAATCACAGTGAAGAAAGAGACGGACTGGATGGAACCACATTGCAGCTACCAGGATTCTCTGCATCCATCGTATCACGGTCCTTTTAACGTTGTCAGTAGACATAACGTAAAAGTGGATTGACATAACAGTTCAATTTTATACGCGCTAAAAAACTAATCTGAACTTTTACTTTGTTGTCGTTCGATTCTGTTTCAACTGGAAGTTTGATTGGATGTTCTGCCAGATACAAGTTATTGAACTACTTATAGTATAACGAACAGGTTCTCTGTCTGTCTGTCTTTCTGTCTGTTTGTCTGGCTGTCCGTCGGCGAAAATTTTTGTAAACGGGCGCCGGTAATTATTATTTAATTTATTTTTTCAAGTCAGCGTTGATAATATTTGTATACCTTAGAATTAGGAAACTATAAATTACTTAATTTAGATTAAATAACATTAAATAACATATAAATAAAGTAGAAAGAAATTTCAAGACGAGACTGCGATTCGAACACACAACGTGTTAAAAATCTTACTTAATATAATATAATCTTACTTAAACTAATACTCTTTCAACTTCCTTATATACTGTTACAAAAACAATCGAATCGAGAAAAACAGTAACAAAAGAATTGTCAAATGAAATTAAAACAAAGCTCTTTTATAAATAACGAATAATATAGCTATCTGAGTGATCTTCACTGTTGAGTGTAGGTTGTCGAAAGTTAAGACAGTGACGTCACAGTGGAGGAAGTAATAAACTAAAAAAGTTCGGCTGTCAAAAGTATTTTCTTAGAGAGGTATATCTTCAAGTGAAAATAGCTTCGTTGGTATCGGGAAGCTCTCTGTCTGACCTGCCAATCCCAGAGGGTCTGGATTAGTTTTTGGACGATTAATCTGAATCCGAATCGGGGATCGGAAAAATCGAGACCTTTGAGGTATTGGTATCGGAAAAATTTGTGTCTATTTTACCTCGCCAAAAACGATTCTTTTAATTATTTTTGTTTGTTTTGTTTAAAAATTAATTTTTCGTTGCTGGTATTAATGATAAAATAATGAATATTTATTAATTTTAAACTATCAGTGAAAACCTACACAGGAGTGTATTTTTAGATTTGCGAAAATTTATGCACATATTACATGGGTTTTTATGGTAATCCGACAATTAATAGAAAACAAACAAACTCTATAGCTAAATATTAAAACATTTAAAAGAAATCGGAATCAGAATCGGTAATTGTATCGGAATCGGGAATTTAGAACAGAATCGGTAATTGTATCGGAATCGGGAATTTAGAACAGAATCGGTAATTGTATCAGAATCGGGAATTTAGAACAGAATCCATAATTGTATCGGAATCGGGAATTTAGAACAGAATCCATAATTGTATCGGAATCGGGTATTTAGAACAGAATCCATAATTGTATCGGAATCGGGAATTTAGAACAGAATCGGTAATTGTATCGGAATCGGGAATTTAGAACAGAATCGGTAATTGTTTCGGAATCGGGAATTTAGAAAAGAATCGGTAATTGTATCGAAATCGGGAATTTAGAACAGAATTGGTAATTGTATCGGAATAGGGAATTTAGAACAGAATCGGTAATTGTATCGAAATCGGGAATTTAGAACAGAATCGGTAATTGTATCGGAATCGGGAATTTAGAACAGAATCGGTAATTGTATCGGAATTTGGAATTTAGAACAGAATTGGTAATTGTATCGGAATCGGGAATTTAGAACAGAATCGGTAATTGTATTGGAATTTGGAATTTAGAACAGAATCGGTAATTGTATCGAAATCGGGAATTTAGAACAGAATCGGTAATTGTATCGGAATCGGGAATAATTTTAGAATCGTTCCATCACTAGTCTGGATATAGTTCCTAAATAGTTCGGTCGAACTAAGTACGTCCTGGAGTCTGATTGGTCATAGTGTGACCAAATCACATTGCAGGGGCTGCTCTCCACAAGGTGAAAGAAATCTGAATGCTTATGACTGCTACACAAACACCTTTCTTTCACCAGAACGTTCTTGGACTCTTTGAACTCTCATTCTTCGGCGGCGCTTTATTTTGCATTGTCTCAACAAGTTGCCAATGAAAATGAATACTTTTGCATGTCTAGACTTTGTCATTTTTTCTTTAGATAATTGTTGCATTGCTGCTTACCTTCGCCGTGGGTACCCGGATTTCGTCTTTTTGTTCAGTGTGTCACGGGGTTTTGAACAATAACACTGGACGCATGGTCTAATTTTAAAAGTGTTATTTAACATAAAACAGATGATACAGATTGGAAGACCAAACTGTAGGGAAGTACAGATAACAGCCCCTAAAAAGGGACAAAAGATCCTTGATCTTTTCAAATTAACTGAACTAAAATGATAAAAAATTGAGTGTTTTTGTACGAGAGATAGAGAGAGGGAGAGAGAAAGAGAGAGAAAGAGAGAAAGAGAGAGAGAAAGAGAGAGAAAGAGAGAGAGAGAAAGAGAAAGAGATAAAGAGAAAGAGAAAGAGAGAGAAAGAGAGAGAGAAAGAGAGAGAGAGAAAGAGAGAGAGAGAGAGAGAGAGAGAGAGAGAGAGAGAGAGAGAGAGAGAGAGAGAAAGAGCTAGGCCAATTTTGGCTAGACTGTGTGCTGGCCCCTACTACTGCAGGGATGCTCGCTTCGCCCGTCTTTCTTTCTTGGTGGTCAGATACAAGAGAGAGAACAAACCACCAACGGACGTGACGTCACTTTCGACTTCCGCTCTTCTCCTAACACCTTTTAATGCGTCCTCCCACTCTCTACGCCCCCACCCACCACTTAAAATAATGTCGTATCCTCAACAAAACTATCGAATTGGAAAATTATTTAAAGTGGCTGTCAACTATTTAGGCAATATTTCAATACGTGAGTAATAAAATAGTTTCGTTGTTATTCATAGAAATACTTTGTTTGCCATTCGTTTTTACGAATAGGCTATTTTGCCGGTCCCGGCAAAATAACGATTCCTGCGTTATTTTGCCGGTCCCGGCAATATAACGATTCCTGCGTTATTTTGCCGTGACCGGCAATATAACGATTCCTGCGTTATTTTGCCGGTTCATGTATATTTAACTAAATTGTTAAACATACAGTGACGCCCGGCACACTATTAAGTCTTAAGTTATTTTGCCGGCTCGTGTTTATTTAACTATAAATTACTTTTTTTTTTATTATTTAAATTATTTTTTTGTATTATTTAAAACTTTATCAAACGAAATTTTATTTATAATTTAAAACTTTGCCTGATTGTTTTTTTGTTTTTTTGTTTTTAATTAATCTTTGCCTGATTGATTTTTTTTTTTTGTTTTTAATTAATCTTTGCCTGATTGATTTTTTGTATAATTTAAAACTTTATTAAGCGACAATATATTTTAAAATAACGATAAAATTAATTTTTACGTCCGGTTGATTCGATTAGGAGTGAACTCTTCAAAATTACGATTCATTTTATGATTTCATTGAAAGAACATTTTAAAATAGAAACTGTTTAAATCCAGTGATTTTCTGTATATTTTAACATTATCGAAGTTTTTCTTCATAAAGAAAATCAGAATTTTACATAAAAATCTTTCCTTTGTAAAGCACATTTTTAAGAAGTAAATGTTACCAAAGGCAACATAAATTATTCTTCTACCTGTATAAGTTTATTTGTTTATTTGATTGTTTATTTTTATAAAAAAAAATCATTTATCAAAATAAATAATAAAATAAACAAATAAACTTATACAGGTAGGTAGAATTATAATTTATGTTGCCTTTGGTAACATTTATTTTTTGCTTATTTTTTTCTTTATATATAACTTATATATAACTTAAGGAAAATTTCAATTACTTAAATCGAGAGCAGACTTAGTAATGTTGGGAAAATTCATCAACATTAATTCTATTATGAAAAGTAAGCAGATATTTCTTTAACCGACACAATAGGGCAAGTCGATTTTTTTTTTAATTTCTTTAACCGACACAACTGATGATGAAAACAAATTGTTTTTAAATATTTGCCCTTATTTATTTAATTACCTTTTCTTTCGCAAGGCCATAACAATTAGGTTTTTAAAAATAATGAACCGGCATAATAACGATCCCTTTACATTAGTAAATAATTATTGTGCCGGGCGTCACTGTATGTTTAACAATTTAGTTAAATATACATGAACCGGCAAAATAACGCAGGAATCGTTATTTTGCCGGGACCGGCAATATAGCCTCTTCCTTCGTTTTATTACAAAATATTACAAAATATTACAAAATATTACAAAAAAAATTAAAGCCAATGCGAAGATCCTATAATTAAAAGTAACTTTCTGCACCAATTAAAAACATAATTTGGTAAAAAACAAAAAACAAAAACGGCATAATTAAGAGAAAGAGATAAAGAGAAAGAAAGAGAGAGAAAGAGAGAAAGAGAGAGAGAGAAAGAGAAAGAGAGAGGGAAAGAGAGAGAGAATGGGAGAAAAGAGAGAGAGAGGGAAAGAGAGA
>OY744533.1:3883492-3908492 GCA_963556195.1 Sepiola atlantica | reverse complement strand
TGGAAAGGATTCAAATTTAACTAATAGAGACGCTATATATGTTATCGAAAGTAAATGTTAATGCAATTTTAATTTTATTTTTAACGTTATCTCCATTTACTTTCGACAACATATATAGCGTCTCTATTAGTTAAATTGTAATCCTTTCCATAACGGGCTACGTAATTCCACGCACGTGACAATTTAAACCTGCTAGTTTCCCATCTGTCCAACTGTTAACGTTATTCCCATTTAATTTCTTGCTTTTTCTATGTACAGCGTCGCTGTTGTTTTGATCTGAAACCTTTCCATAACTGACTACGTATATTCCACGCACGTGACAATTTTAAATCTGAAAGTATTCCATCTTTCCAACGGACAATATTTTGAAATTCCTGGCGGTTGTTCTCACTCATTAAGCTATACGACTCCGCTGATGAAGGTCCGATTTTCTCGGATCTGAAACCTTGCTCCGGATGTTGTTGTAACTTTTTGTTATATATATATATATATATATATATATATATATATATATATATATATATATATATATATATATATATATGTGTGTGTGTGGAACCTGTCGGAAACAAACGAAGTAGTTTACGAATCGCAAGCCGCGAAAAAAATGTGTGACAGACAACTTTGAAAGACTACGTAAAACCCAAAATGAAATGACAGATGGCGGCTGTTTTTTTTTTAACCCTAACCTAACCGACCCTTAACCTAATCCTAATCTATGTACTAATCGACTGTTTGTCGACGACCGAGACCCTTTCAAACAATAACAAAAAAGGACGAGTGTTTTTTAATGATGAAAAGGATTTCTCGTCTTCCTTTCGTACGAAATAAATATTTTTTCATAAAGCAAAATACATTCGCGCGAGTGACTTTTTTTTTAATGATTAAAAAGAATTAAATTCCTTAGGAAAATATTGTTTCATTCAGTACTGATTGACTGCTTGGCGACGGCTCGGTTTGACTTGGCTTTTTCGGCAAAAGTCGGTGTAGACGGGTTCGTATTCTGTAAGAACGTTTTTTGTAAGATGCTTAATATACCGGGTGATTGTAACTCTTTAGAATCATTTTTTACCGAAATAAAATTATAAAACGAATTGGATTTAAATGATATCTCCTTTTTTTCTTCAGTTTTCTTATCTTTTTGCTTTTGCTGGGGATGGGCATCCTACCGGAGGCCAGAAATTCACTCGCTATTTCAGACACCCCAGCCGAGATCGTTTTAAGATTTTAACTGTCA
This sequence comes from Sepiola atlantica, assembly GCA_963556195.1. NCBI lineage: Eukaryota > Metazoa > Mollusca > Cephalopoda > Sepiida > Sepiolidae > Sepiola > Sepiola atlantica. Next base: position 3,907,255 of record OY744533.1, on the reverse strand, counting down.
CTTTAAGTGCAAGTGTTTGTATCTCTCTTGCACTTGGTTCACCGGGTATATTCGCCAAGTAGTTTTTGAAATTCTTTTTCATTAGTCCTGTTGCTCCTATAATTACTAGAATGGTGAAGATCTTCCTAAGATTCCAGTTTCTTTTCATGTCGTACATAAGACCTTGGTATTTCGTAATCTTTTCCTTTTCAGCTCTATTTCAGCCAGCATCATTAGGGATACTGACTGCAACTAGGGTTGCTACTTTCTCGCTTTTCTCCCATATCACAATGTCAGGATATTGTAATACATATGATGTTATAAATCGTTCAACGTATATAATTAAGCTCTATTAACTATGATTGGAAATATCGAGCTTCAAAACAGCAATTTGGATCTCATGCACATAATTAACCTTAAATACTTCTTCCTATGCTCATCTATATTTAACTATATCTGTGTAAGAACTTCTCACCTCTGGAGCACATTGCAACTAGACTGCTTTCCTTCTGACTACAACGTAGTCGTATTAAAATCCATTTTCAATGAATACCTGTGATGAACCGTACCGATAAGAAACCAACATTTGGTCATTCCATTTATTCGTTTCAATCCTCTCATAATATTCTTCATCGTTTAACTGACAATCATTCCAAGTCATTAACCCTTTTTTGGCTTTTAGCCTTGATATGTGGTGATCTATTAGTAAGATAAAAGGTAGGGTGTTTGGCTTAGGGTTAGGATTAGGGTAAGGGTCAGGGTTAGGGTCCACGTCACTAGGAACCTGCCACTACAGTATTTTATGTCCGTAAAATCTTTAGGAGAACTCTAAACATCTGCTGCTACAATTGCTACTTTAGCCTGTACCATTTTTCTTCTTTATTTAGTTCATTTATTTATTTACGTCATCCTCTTACTCGTCTTCCTTTATGCTTCTTCTGTTTGTTGTTTTATAATGTTTTATAATTTCCATGATTTCCTTTTTCTTCTTTATTTACGTCATTTATTTATTTACGTCATCCTCTTACTCGTCTTCCCTTATGCTTCTTCTGCTTGTTGTTTTATAATGTTTTATAATTTTCATGTTTTCCTTTTTCTTCTTTATTTACGTCATTTATTTATTTACGTCATCCTCTTACTCGTCTTCCTTTATGCTTCTTCTGTTTGTTGTTTTATAATGTTTTATAATTTTCATGATTTCCTTTTTCTTCTTTATTTACGTCATTTATTTATTTACGTCATCTTCTTACTCGTCTTCCCTTATGCTTCTTCTGCTTGTTGTTTTATAATGTTCTGTAATTTTCATGTTTTCCTTTTTCTTCTTTATTTACGTCATTTATTTATTTACGTCATCTTCTTACTCGCCTTCTCTTAAGCCGCTTTTGCTATTACTCACCTAATCTTTTTTATATACACCATTTATCTATTACATTGTCCTTTTACCCCACTTCTACTACTCCCCCTCTACCCCTCCTCCCCCTATTCCTCTCCCATCCCATTTCTCATCTCGTTCCCCCCTTCCTTCCTACCATTTATTTTTTTTATATATTGTTTTATTTACTTTGGTTCATCGAAAACAAGGCATATTGCCACCAGGACGTAAGAGGCTACTATGAATTAGAGGACAGATTTATAGGAAGAGGCAACCTAAAATATTTGTTCACATTACATTTAAATTTCTGCATGTTGGTACAGTCGGAGAAACGGGTAGCAGGAATGGAATTCCAAAGACAAGCGGTTTTAAGAATGAAACTATTAGAGTAGAAAGTGTTCCGGCATCTGGGTACCTCTATAGTGAAGGGGTGGGACTTTGCTGCTTGTCGGGTTGGCCAGGGGATATTTATGTTGAGGGGGACACAAGTGAAGTAAATTCATTCCGTAGAAGTACTTGTACAACAAACACATTGAGGAGACATTGCGGTGATGGGACAGAGGTTGGAGCTTGGTAAACAGTGTGGTACCAATTACGTTAGAGATTATATTTTTGCACCCTGTCAAAGAGGGGGAGATTAGGGGATGGTGCACCAACTCAAATATTGCAATAATGTTTCATACATCGGCGAATAGTGGCTTTATAGAGATATACAATACTGGCAGATGCGAGAAGTTTCGTAACCCGGTAATACATCCAATGCGCAAACAAACAAGCAAGCAATATTATCGGAATTCTAGACTATATAGATTCGCGCTGTACACTTTTTCAAATCGTATTTTACTCGCTCTGGCCCATAACATATCTCTCCCGTCGACAGTATCGGTGAGGGTCACTTTCAACATCTCTGACTTTTAACTACATCGGCGTACTTTTGCTTAAAGGAGACTCGATACACGTTCTAACATTTTCTATTTGCCCTCAAGTTTATTGTTTGACCCCCCCCCCCTTTTTACATAATAGAAATAGAAGTACATTTCCCACAAGGGACACATTTGTTTTTTTTTCTTTGATGGTCTAAATAGGTCAGTTACCTTATGACAAAATATGTTGATCGTATTTTTGTCAAGATATTTGATGTTACCGCTAAAGCACACCTGTTTAAAATACAAAACGAGAATTAAAAAAAAACACCCCCTCGTCCGCAGTATTTTTCTGGACCCACTGTTTTTCTTTTCTTTTCTATTTATCGTCCGAACGATACGCATCTATTTTCAATTTACAAGTGTATGAACTCCACACCCTTTTCATGTAGAAGAAGCGCCGACATATTTCCTAAACACAACGCTCTCAATGATATCGTCTGATGGGCCCGAGACATTGCTGGCTTCCCGTCGATCTTCGAACCGGTTGGCCTCGACAGAGACGATGGCTTGACGGTGTTTCCTTTTGCAAACTGCAAGTCATTTACATGTGATGCGACTTGTGTCGACGCTTATCCTGCTGACTGTTTTCCTCCTACCCATAACCATGGCCTTTTAAAAACTAATGCCATTAGGTATTTCCTGTTTTTGCGATACTCATATTTCGTTCTTGTTGGCTCTATACATCAAGTGGCTTCATACCTTGTCTGGAGCGATTCTCATAAAAAGTAAGGTTCGACAAGTAGGCTGTAGGTGCACAATTGCTGAATACTGCTGCTTTCCCCTTAGTTTTACCCATAAAGGGCCAGGAACATAAAGGAAATCCACCACACCACATGTGTCTGATGAACTTTCTACAGAAAGACAGGAAATACCTATATATATATATATATATATATATATATATATATATATATATATATATATATATATATATATATATATATATATAAGTGTGTGGTATCGTTCAAGTTTCAAAGTATTGCATGGAAAGTTAATAAAATTGAAATATAAGCCAAATTAGCAATACAAGATTTATTTTTTATTTTTTTTTTTTTTTACATTAATCCTATCGATTACGGAATAAAATTCCTTCTTCAGGGGTGACCAGTATTGAGTCATTTTTTTTTTTCATCAAAAAACAAGAATAAAGAAACTTATTTCTTTGTTAATTTGATAAACGTCCTTGGTGGTACGACGTCATCGCCGTGCTGTTAAAAATTGGCGGTTAGGATTCAAAACCGGTGTCGAACGAGAAATGCGTTGGCACGCTGTCAAGTAAAGTGTGTGTTTATCGTTCAAGTTTCAAAGTATTGCATGGAAAGTTAATAAAATTGAAATATAAGCCAAATTAGCAATACAAGATTAATTAATTTTTTTTTTTTACATTAATCCTATCGATTACAGAATAAAATTCCTTCTTCAGGGGTGACCAGTATTGAGTCATTTTTTAAAAAAAATTTTTTCATCAAAAAACAAGAATAAAGAAACTTATTTCTTTGTTAATTTGATAAACGTCCTTGGTGGTACGACGTCATCGCCGTGCTGTTAAAAATTGGCGGTTAGGATTCAAAACCGGTGTCGAACGAGAAATGCGCTGGCACGCTGTCAAGTAAAGTGTGTGGTATCGTTCAAGTTTCAAAGTATTGCATGGAAAGTTAATAAAATTGAAATATAAGCCAAATTAGCAATACAAGAAGGTTTATAACTAAAAGATAACTTTTAGAGAATTAGACCTATTGTGAGATGAGGAAAGCTCAATATACTGGATAGAGCAAAAATAAGGTGAGTCAATGAAAAATAATTAGACCCGTAAATGGAAACAGATCAATATCTTCAGTTGTTCAGAACAAGGAGCATTTAGTAAATACAAATATTTCTTCTTCTTTTCTTTCAATTTCATTCCTTAAGCACGGCTTTTCAAAGATTAAAATCTCATCATCAGAGGAAGTAGAGATTGATAAGTTGACAGATAAGAACAGTCAATATTCAAAATTTGGAAAAAGTTTTTTTTAAAAGTTCTTTTTAAAAGGTTTTAAAAGTTTCAATGTAAATGAAAGTCACCAAACATGGAGATCCAAGTTGTATGGGGTTCAAATGTAATTGGTAAATCCAGAAAAATCTGCATTTATATATATAAGGTGAGTCAATGAAAAATAGTTAGACCTGTAAATGGAAACAGATCAATATCTTCAGTTGTTCAGAACAAGGAGCATTTAGTAAATAAAAATATTTCTTCTTCTTCTCTTTCAATTTCATTCCTTAAGCCAGGCTTTTCAAAGATTAAAATCATATCATCAGTGATAACTCATTCAAGTAAAAACAAGTTAATAATGATTAACCATTATTAGTCGGTTTTTACTTGATGGCGTTAAAATAGTTAACCAGTTAATTTTAATGAACTAACTGAAATGCAAGTTACGCAGACACGACTTCAGATAAGCCTCACAAATCACAACCAATTTGAAAAAGGTTCGCTTTTCTTTCTGTTGTGGACCTGGGTAAGGCTGAATGAATGACACAGGAACACATGGTTTAAATGAACAAAGGTATATATTATATAATAGAAAGAAAGATATTACAAGGAGATGTGCTCTCAACCGCCATTGCCGGTTTGCCTGGGAAGAAGAGAACAAGTGTCACGTGCTTCCCGTATTTATAAGGTGGACGAGTCCATTAGTTCTTTGTAGGTAGGTACGGCACCATAACACTTTCTAACCCTAACCCTAACCCTAACCTAAACTCCTTTTCTTGTTTTTTCTTTTTTTATATAAGTTTATTATTCTTACTAGCAAATATATGTTCCTTCCGGTCGCATATTTTTGCTAGGCTGCCGCGTCAGAAATTAACGCTCACCCGTAAACCGATGGAGCCCCAGTCATATTTATTGGGTGGTTAGACATTGATTTTCTTTGTTTTTGACCAAGAATTTTTTTAGTTGAAAATAAAGAAAAAAAGAAATTCGACCCTACCCCGATTTTTGTTTTACTCTCCCCCATAAATAGAAATATTTTTACTTTAAAAAGAAAGAAAGAAATTTTTTTGCACCCCCTTCCTCAATTTTTTAAATTTTACCCTCCCCCATACATAGAAATAATTTTAGTTAAGAAAAGAAAAAAAAAGTTTTTTTGACCGAACTCCCCCAATTTTTTTTATTCTCCCCCCATACATATAAATATTTTTAATTAAAAAAGAAAAAAAAAAGAAAACCTAACCCTAACTCTAACCCCCACGTTGACCTCGATTCTAACCCTAACGACGGGGTCAAAGTTAGCACGGGTCCTAAAATAAAAAAGCACCAAAAAATCAAATACAGTGAACATTGTGTGTGTTTGTTTGTTTAATGACCTTTTTTTTAATTAAACAATTTGATTATAAAATCAGTTGTATAGTTTTCCAGTACAGTGTGTTATATTTTTGTTGACAGTAAAGAAAGAAAATCACATCTTTTGTTTTAATAAATAAAACATGGAATCATAAATTCAGGTAAGATCGTGAAAAACATGATAATATTGGATATGAAAGTATTAAGAAATCAAATACGGAGGGAGGGTGTTTCAATGGATTAACGCTGTTTAATCAGTTGGGTGTTAGATGAACTAACTACGTAAGTCATTAATTTTTAAATCAATTATTATTTTGATTAATTTGATTCAATAAATTTGTGTTTTAAAACATAATGGCTAATAAGATTAAGAAAATAAAAAAAACTCAGAACGTTTTAAAGTAACACGGTTAAATGCCAATGTTTTGTTGACATTTGAAAATACGCGCTCGTCTTGCGTCCGTATTAATTTGACGGAGGGAGGTCGTTTTTTAATTAAACAATTTGATTCAATAATTATAATTTATAAGTAAGATTATTAGAGAGCAAAATTGCGTAAATACATGTTGAAATATGAAGAAAACAATCATTGGTGTATATTTGCGAATATTAATTTATTAGAAGTTCAAATGCAATTGATAATGTAAATTGAGAAACGCGCATAGTGTTTGCGGCGGTTTTTGTAGTAGTATATAATGAAGCTGGCGGACTCAGGAGATAGTCATACTACTCTGATGGAGTTTTGGCTTCAGACAGACAGAAAGACAGATACATAAACTCCATTATTAATAGACTTATAGTAATTGTTTGTATTTCTGAGATGAGGTGTTTTCATTATGGATTTCAGTGTTAGGACTGACTTACTCTTCTTTGTTGCCATGCTCACAACGTTTCGGCGTTCAGCCCTCCGGCCTTCGTCAGGTGTCCTGTATCGAAAACAGGAACCGTCTGTCTGGACTCGAACCCAATCCCTTCATTATCACGGGGGTACCACGCTCGGATTCCATTATTTGGCTCTGAGACACACACGTTAATTCTTCGTTGCTTTTAGTTCGTCTGCTGTTACTAAGGCGTTGGTTCGAAAGTTGAAAGTTATCTGGAGGTGCTAAGTTCAATCCTGGGCGAAGGCAGTGAAAGTAACATTCAGCGACAACAGCAGAACGGATATGGATATATATATATATATATATATATATATATATATATATATATATAATATTTTTTATTGTTTATTATTTATGTACGTCTACGTTTCGTCCTTTTTAAATCGGGACTCATCAGCATAGAGATATGACTATTCACGACCGGTTATGCGATTCGAAACCCCGGATTACAAGTATTTTTCGACTCAAATCCGACGCCTTAACCACTCGGCCAATTTTAAATAGCGAATAAACGGTGATAATTTTTACACTTTATCGGCGGGCTTAACGTCCAGGGCGTTCTACTTCTTTTAAGGGAAGGAACGATGCATTTTTAAAGCAAGTGACGTCATGCTGTGTTAATACTACACTTACAGTGCTCTACTTTTTCGAGGAGCGACAAATAATAATAAATATTTGTTATTGTTTATTATCTATCACTCTCTCTCTCTCTCTCTCTCTCTCTCTCTCTCTCTCTCTCTCTCTCTCTATATATATATATATATATATATATATATATATATATATATATATATATATATATATATAGTCTCGGAAGTTTCTCAACCATTAAAACTAAAAAAAAACAAACCCAAAACCCCCCCAAAAAACCTTAAGTCCCAAGTCGTTCAGTGGAAAATCACTCATGTAAGTCAATTTAGTTTTTACAGTTATTATATTAGTTTGCTTCTAACATTATTTAAGGGATCATCAGTTGTTTACCATGAAAAACTGTTTCGGGAATTTAATATATATATATATATATATATATATATATATATATATATATATATATATATATAGAGAGAGAGAGAGAGAGAGAGAGAGATTTGAAAATATTGAAGCCTAAAAATGTTTATCAAAATGACTCAAGTCGACATTGTGTAACCCGGAAGAAGTTGCCGTGTCGTAAAACAAAACTAAATGTTCCGTGAAATATTTGATGCACATTTGGATGTGTCGTAAAAAAAAAAAGAATCGATTCGATCAAAAACAAGTGTACAACAAAGTAAGCTTTGTCGAGATGAATGGATATTATAAGTTACGCAGTCACGATATTTTGTTGTTTCCAACAACACTTGTTTTTGTTTCCAACAGCAATTGTTGAAGGGATGACTGCATCCATTGAAGTTTCACAACAAAAGACGCGTATTTTGAAACATCTTGAAACTTTTCCCACGAATGAACGAGAACGAATCGCTTATTAAGTTGCGTCCATTCGAATTACGCGTTTAGCGATGAAAATGCGATTTCAAACTGAAGCTTGGCAGACCGACAGACAGAACCGCTAATGAAAATGCATGGACGCTTCTAATAATCTTATTTCAAACGTACACGTTATAGGATCAACCTATCTTTCATTCCTATATATTTTTTACTAACCGACTGCATGAGCGAAACACACACAAGCCACGCCTAAAACACAAACTCTAAAATAAGTGATCACATTTTTCGTGCAAAATAAGGATCCAGGAAAAAAATTTTTTTTTAATTGCAAAAATAGCGGTTATTTGATGTGTTCACAAATACGTCCGTACATCAAATCACTTTTTTGTGTTCCAAAAAAAAAAATCACTCCTGGATCTAACCGCTAAATATAAAAACAAAACAAAAACAGAATTTCAACATTCACAACACAGAGAAGTGAAGACACAGTGGTTCAGATACAAAACAGAAAATAAGCACACCATTGCGCTCTACTATCCCTTCCTCCATGACGAAGGGAAACACATTAGTACTATCGACTTACTCACACTGATAGAAACAAATGAAAAAAATACACACACATTCTCTACGGAATTTACGTACACACAAGTTCGCGCATATACTCTCACACTGACTAAGCAAAGGCAAGAAAATATACATACATCGTTTACAATAGTTATTGAACTTACAAAACCTCTCACGTGCATATCCACAATTGAGAATTTAATATTTGGTCTAGGGTGAATTTTTCAAATGAATTATATCCCGTCTTTTGGTCTTTGAACATGTTTTATGAAAAAATAACATTCTTGAGTTATTTTTCGCGAATTTTATTAGACAAAAATAAAATAAATAACTTGATATTAAATCTGATTAACTATATTTTTAAAATTTTATTTTCGTTAAAAAAATAAATAATAACAAGCCGCGCGTGCGTGGTCCGCCTCTGTATGTGAGTCGATGTGGCGAGTGTAAAATGGAATAAATTTTGTAAGAAACAAATCATAAATTCAGTGTTTATTATAAATTTAAATATATTTCAAATTTAACATCACAATGATGACGTATCTAAATATAGAATATTGCCGAGGAAATTGTTATGTTTGTTATAAGAACACAGTTCTGGTATTATCTGTTAAATAATTTTCTTATTTTCCTACTTTGCCAAAATTACATTATTTTTCGCCCCCCGCTCCCCCCCTCCAAAAAAAAAACACGCACCCTTCCTACTACTAACCCTAGGTCCGGGTGGTAATATGAAAAATAAAAAAAATAAAAATTTAACAAAAGTCGAAGAAAGTAGGTATAACGGGGCTGAACAGTCGACACCATGTTTTTGTTTTAAACAAAGATATGCTTTAAAATAAGTGGAAAACACAACGTTGGTTGTTAGTTGATTTTTGATCCTCCTTTGACTCCCTGGGGGTGCGAACCAGAAGTGTTCTGAGGTCAAGGATGCTCAGTTTATATCCGGAACAATTGCCTATACATTTTGGACAAGTTTAAGAAAAATTGAATGGATGGATCAAACGGTATGGGAGGAAAGGGTCATTTTTTGCCATTTTAGGGGCACTGTGACCCCCTGGGAGCGCGAACCGGATTTTTTCCATGGTCAGCGATACTTAGTTTCTATTAGGAACAATTGCCTCCACATTTTTGTCAAGTTTCAGAGAAATTGAATGGATGGATGAAAAGTTATTGGGCAAAAAATGTAATTTTCGGCCATTCGGGGCCTTTTGACCCCCTGGGGGGCTAACAGATGTTTTTTTTCAAAAATCGGAGAATCTCACTTTCTAACCTGACCAAAGTTACAACTTCATGCAAAATTTCAGAGAAATTTCAGAAAAATTGAATGTATGGATCAAACGTTATGGGAGGAAAGGGTCATTTTTTGCCATTTTAGGGGCACTGTGACCCCCTGGGGGCGCGAACCGGATTTTTCCAAGGTCAGCGATACTTAGTTTCTATTAGGAACAATTGCTTGCACATTTTGGTCAAGTTTGAATGGATGGATGAAAAGTTATGGGACAGAAAATGTCATTTATAGCCATTTCGGGGCCTTTTGACACCCTGGGGGGATAACCAGATGTTTTTTTTCAAAAATCGGAGAATGTCACTTTCTAACCTGACAAAAGTTACAACTTCATGCAAAATTTCAGAGAAATTCAATGGATGGTTGCGGAGAAAAATCCGGACGGACACACACACGGACACACGGACACACACACGAACGGAAATGCCTCAAAACATAGGTCTCCCAATTTTTTAAATCCGGGGACCAATAATATCCATGATGAAACCATTTATCTTTCTGGGATTTAGGTTATGTAAGCTCGCACTTAAGGATAGTTCTACACTTCTGCGAGCCTATTGTTTACATTAGTTAGCATTTTAAGCTAACCGTATTTTCGAATTAAACTTTTATATGAATTAAAAAAATTCCAGCAGGTATTATTTATCTTCAGGGTTAATAATAATTTATCAATTTCCTTTAAAAAAATTATTTTGTGGGAAATTCCCCATCGGGATTTTGCTTTGCACTTGAAGTTTGTTCAGGCTAGTTTAGTTGGGATTGAGTTATAGGTGACCGTTTGAACAGTCGTTTCAAATTTCGGGAGCAGGTCTTTATTATTTTTTTAGGGGTGTCTTCGATTTTTTGTCACCATTTTTAATGTGAGTTTTTTTTTTCGTGTATTTCGGCTTGCTGTTATTACGTCAAGACTTCTTCTTAAACTTTCCCCATATTTCTTTCTTCTGTCTTGTGAATAATATGTTTTCCTATCCCCATAAAAAAAACTATTACTCTCTTGATCAGCAATGTTAACTAAAGACTATATATTTCTCTTGACTTAGCTGTGAAACGCGCGTAAGATGTACATATAGAAAATAATTGGATTTAGAAAAAATAAAATTAAAAAATTATTTGTGAGACGAAGAAAATATACAGGTATTCACTGAAATATGAAAATAAAGAAATTGTAAGAATAAATGAAAATTATGGTCTTGAATTGATTTTATTGAAAATGCAATATCAAAATTACAAAATATCCATATAACTTTACGGTCCGTTTCGTATATACGCGAACAACCAGGAGTATATATATATATATATATATATATATATATATATATATATATATATATATATATATATATATATATATATATATGTGTGTGTGTGTGTGGGGGGGTAAGAGTGAAATACATTCCAGAAAAAAATCCGAGTATGAGAGTTGAATGTAATAAACAGAGCAAGAATAAACTAAAATAAAGTAACACGGAATCACATAATCACCGGTGCAATAATTTATTTCGACCCTACGGCCTTATTCAAGCATCCAAGTGAGGCGATTATATATATATATATATATATATATATATATATATATATATATATATATATGAATGTTTTTATTCAAACATGTGCAAAGTTTGCTACACTTTGTAGCAGACTGTGTATATGTTCGAATAAAAACATTCACAATACAGCTCTATATTTTTATTGAGCACTCTTTTATAAACCCGGTTTGATTCCCTTTGGATTTCTACCCTGTGGATTTTTATACTACCTGGATTAATATATATATATATATATATATATATATATATATATATATATATATATATATATATATATATATATATATACTGGATTTTCATACATGCAACTCTTCAGAAGTCCAAAAATGTTTCTGGACACGATCTTTGAACTTTTAAAGAGTTACATGTATAAATAATCCAGGATATATATATATATATATATATATATATATATATATATATATATATATATATATATATATATATATATATATATGTGTGTGTGTGTGTGTGTGTGTGTGTGTGTGTGTGTGTGTGTAAAAATGTCTCCTTTTTAATATTACAAAAAAAACTGAGTTATAATCCTAGCGATTATCTCAATACCCTTTTTTCACCGGAAATCATGTGTCCTGACGATTCCCTGGTTATGCCCGGGACGAACCCCTTAATTGTATGCTCCAAAGACTTAAGTATAAGTCCCTATTAACTTGTCTCCCCACGAGGGCAGAGTTAGACACACGGTCATTTTTTAATGTGGAGAAAATGCAGCTCCCCATAAAGTAATTTTCTCTTAACTTACCGGGGAGAGAAAAAGTTTAATATCAGAACAGATACTACACTTTGCTCCTTACCAAAAGGTCAAAGACTCAAGTATAAGTTCTAGTACTGAGAAATATGAAAAAGGGGGATAGTATGAATATGACTGGATGCACCGTTCCCAATCTGGATGCCCGTGGCCACCGCCTCCCTTTCTCCCTGTCTGCATGCGTCTGGTCGTGACTGATGTCAATGGGGAAGGTTTTATCTCCCTCGCGTCACTGATCGAATTTGACGTACACGTACATATCTACAACCCTGTCACGACAATGGCCTCGCATCAGTACCCCGTACGAAAAAATGTATACAACTCACGTAAAACAATGACGTCAATCTGCTTTTATTTAAAAAAAAAAAGATAAAAAAATGAATACTAAATCTAATTATATTACAAAATGTTCCCTGCCACTTTTTTTATGTACTCCCACCCCCGAACCGTAAGAAAAATGGCTACACCCATTATTGCTAATAATAGTTTTAGAAAGGACATTCTTTCAGAACAAAAGAAAAATGTTACTCATCAAGCTCATTGCATCTACTTTATTATTATTTGGACAACATGTGGTGTTCCCTGGAGTCTGAGTGACAACAAGCCTCCCAAGATGTCCAGTACCCACCGCTTCTTTCGATAACCGTTGCAAATTACTCTGCGTTCTCGCCCCAGCTGTTTATCATTCATTCTTTTATTTAATGATTCATTTTTCGCTGATAACGACCGTTGACTTTCTTTGGAATTTGAGTGGTAATAAACCTGCTGACGATTGCAGTACTCTCCGTCCCCTTCCAGTGGAGATTTAAATAATGATCTCTCTTTTCGGTCTTTCCATCCTCCTTGAGCTTTCACAGCCATTTTGTGTGGTACCAAGCGACGCTAGTGCGAAACCTCTTTTTATTGGGGGAGGTGGGGAGGCAGTTTATGGAATTTTTTTTCCCCAACCTGGTAGTTTCACTTCCCTGTAATTTTTCTTCTATGTTTTGTTTTATTTCTATTTCAATTTACCTGCGGTTGGCCGGTGTTACATGGTTATGTGGCTTAGTTTCCGCACTTCAGGATTTTCCTGTAATATTTCAGCTGTTTTTAGCAGTGCCACACATTGTATGATAACAACTTTCTCTCTTGATTTCAATTCTTTTCATTTTTTAATTCTTCCTAGTGCCCATACAATTATCGGTATTACAGTAATTTTCTTCGTGTTCCATATTCTCTTCAGTACTAGTACAGCTTTTGAAGCAAACAAAACCGACTTTTTGTTCGGCGTCTTCCGGCTGTTTACGTAAACAGCCGGAAGATGCCGAAGCGCTTAGCCAATCAGATCGCTTGAGAAGCAGACGACAGATTTACATTCAAATTGAGTAACTCTTAACATTCGTGGCGGCCAGAAATCTGCTAAATGAACCGAACAAAAAGCGAACTGTTTTTTTTTTACCCTAACCCTTACTCTAACCCTAACCCTAACCCTAACCCTAACACAACCCTTAAATAGTCGTTTTTTTGTCCGTTTCGAAAGCTCTACCAATAACCACCTCCTAAAAAAACGCATAAAATCTGTAAAAATCAGTGTCGCATTAGTTATGTAAAAAAAAACAACAATTTATCAAAAACAAAAACAAAAAATTAACTTTTCCGTAAAATATATTAAAAATTTAATTGATTTTCTTTTCGTCAGAAACTACAGAAATATTCATAATAAACAAAAAAACAGACGTTGACTTTTTCTTTCGTGATTTTTTTAATGTTAAAACTTAGCCTCGTTTTGATTTTGATCCCGGTTCGTTTTAATTCGGCTTTTTTCGGCTTTTTTCGGCTGTTTACGTATTGTCGGTAAAAGTCAGTTTTGTTCAAAAGCTACATCAGTACCTCTCTAGCAAGTTTCATATAATTATGTAGCTTTTCTTTCTCTTTGACTGTCACGCTGTGAATTGCTGGGACGGCGAAATTACAATTTAGTAGTGTTTTTCTTCCTTGTTGAATATTATCGTGTAAAATCTGCTTGTATAAATTTGTCCGTTTGTATTTTAATGTCCCAGAGGAGTTTATGATTTTTTATTAGCCACGACCAGTCTCCTTGCTTTAGATTAGTTTGTCTGTACCTCATGTCCCACGAGATTTTGTGATTTTAATTTTCTAATACTGTCTCAGGTTTGTGTCTGTGCCATTTTTCTGCACGTTCAATGTGCTGACGCTTGCATAATTTGCCGCATTTACCGTTTCGTCTCTTAGTCCACAGAGTCTACATTTATTGTTTTCCTGAGTCTTTTCTCGCTTTTATGTGATTCGTTCTGATTGCAATAGTAAATACTAGTTGTATTTACTATTAAATGTTAAAAGTTTGCTGCTGATCAAAATCATGGCGTTCATTTTGACTCGAATTTGCTGCAGACAACAAATATGGCGGTACTTTGTATCCAAGAAAATTTCAGTACTTACTACATTATTTTATGTATAAAAGTTGAATCGTATTATATTTTTTCGTATGGTAAAATAAGTGAAAATAAGTAGAAAATCTCTAAGTTTCTTTGAAATTCTCTTACTTAATAGCATGACGTCATATCGCTTCCGCGGCTGATGGTGATAACATTTATCTTTTCTTTGCCGACGGGGCTGCCCAGGCATTTTTTGACGGTCATAAGTGCTCTTCCTCTAGGGCGCTGACTTCTCAAATCCCACTTTCCGACCTTGTGTCACATCTTACTGCTGTGGGAGGTAGATAAATAAAACAGTGTAGTATCTGTTCCGATGGATACTACACCCTACAGATCGGTATCGTCTTGGTCTTCGGGGCTTGATTACGCCGGTCTATGGGTCAGTCCTGTGCAGTTCTAAGAGGTTCACCCTCCCAGGCTTTGCCTTCTCACCCTTTGAGAAGGGGTTAGTTTATTGCTAATCGTGTGAGGCGCCCCTACCGGGGAATGCCGACGGGGCTCCCCAGGCATTTTTTGACGGTCATAAGTGCTCTTCCTGTAGGGCGCTGACTTCTCAAATCCCACTTTCCGACCTTGTGTCACATCTTACTGCTGTGGGAGGTAGATAAATAAGACCTTTTCTTCTTTTTTTTTTCATATTTCATCAAATTTCCGACTTTTCGAACATGGTCACTAATAAATAAATATAAGCGATATTATTCTTACTCACCATTAGCCGTACCCCTAACCGTAACACTAACCCTAACCCTAACCCACAGAAACGTACGGATTATGTTCTCCTTTCTTTTAGTCATCACACGTCAACAACCGGTAAGTACCTGTTTGATTTTTAACAAACCAAAACAACAACAAAATTATGTAAGAACATAAACTTTAACATCCAATAAACACCGACATGAATTATGCTATGAGTCAATTCTTGATATTCGATACTTTTCCGTGTTTTCTTAACATAAACAACACTGAAATGATATCAGTTTTCCAAGGGCGTCTGACTTCTTTTGAATAAATCCCTTCGTTAATCCAATTATGCAACCGCTTCGCGTATGTATGCGTGTGTGTTTCCCGCCTCTACGTAACCTGCACACCAACATTACTCTTTGGTATCGAGCAATTATTTCCTGGGCTCAAAAACGAAATCGCATAGCCTAACACAACATAACCCACTTTCATAGTATCCTACTTAGAAATAATAATTTTAATTGCGAAATTAAATCCACCAGAAAGCATTTCGATTTCTTTCTAAACAATTTAGTCATTTTAAACTTTTGCTAATAGTTAACATATATGAACGAATCGAATCGAATTACACCCAATAATTTCGATAGATTTACAAATAATAATATTTTGGTAAACAAAATTGAAAGCCAGACATTCCCGGACAACGCCGGGTCGGGTCAACTAGTTCTTCTTTATATTATTAATTATTATTATTATTATTTGTACTCACTAGGAGTTCTCACACAGATCATCGTCAGTGATTGCTCACCGACGATAACCAGTGGTATTTCCTGGAGTCTGAGTGACAACAAGTCTCCCCAGACTTCCAGTATTCTTCACCTATTTTCGATAACGATGCGGCATCGCAACAGCCACTTACCATTGATTTCTCGCTGGTAAGGACAATTGGTCTTCTCTGGGATTTGGGTGGCAATAAGCCTCCCCAAGGTCCCAGCATTCTTTGCACTTTTTCAGTATTATTATTATTATTATTATTATTATTATTATTTAAAAAAAAATTTTTTTTACTTTTTTTTTTGTACTCACTAGGAGTTCTCACACAGGTCATCAGTTATTGCTCACCGACAACAACCGGTGGTATTCCCTGGAGTCTGAGTGACAACAAGTCTCCCCAGATTTCCAGTATTCTCCACCTCTTTTCGATAGCCACCGCAAATAACCTTGCAGTATCGCAACAGCTGTTTACCATTGATTTCTCGCTGGTAAGGACCATTGGTCTTCTCTGGGATTTGGGTGGCAATAAGCCTCCCCAAGGTCCCATCAGTCTCTGCATTTCCAGTGGAGGTCTGGTTTGTGCTGTCCCTCCTCGGTCTTCTCATCCTCCTCGACTCTCTACAAATATTTTGTGTTGTGTCAGCCTAGGCTGGTACCATTCTTTCTTTTTATTTTTTAAAACTTTTTATTATTATTAATATTTACTAACTAGTTGTTCTCACACAGCTCATCATCATTGATTACTCACTGATAATAACCGATGGTGTTCCCTGGAGTCTGAGTGACAAGAAGTCTCCCCAGATTTCCAATACTCTCCAACTCTCGTTTCTCGGTCTTTCCATCCTCCTTGACCTTACGTGATCATTTTGTGTGCTAGCAGTCAAGGCTGCTGCCATCACTTTTGATTTATAACATTTCTTGAAGTTTCAATTTCTATGTGTCTTTTTTTTATTGCAACGTTCGTAGTTTATGTAAGTTGGTTTCTGCATTCGAGGATTTTCCTTAGGATTTCAATGAAATTATTATTATTATTATTATTATTATTTGCTCACTAGGAGTTCTCACACGAGTCATTATCAGTGATTCCTCACTGATAATGCCAAGTGGTGTTCCCTGGAGTCTGAGTGACAACAAGTCTCACCATATTTCCAGCACTCTCTTCCTCTTTCGATGACCGCTGCAAATCATTGCGCATTATCGCAATATCGGTTTACCATTGATTTCTCGCTGGCAAGGACCGTTGGTCTTCTCTGGAATTTTAGTGACAATAACCCCCCCCCCCCCGAAGGTTCCGGTATTCTCTGCACTCTTTCAAGTGAAGGTCTTGTTGGTGCTTCCCTTACTCTGGCTTTCCATTCTTCTTGACCCGTCACGAACACTTTGTGCTGTGTCTATTTTCTTTTGTGGCAGTTTATGGGATCGCTGGCTGTTTCAGTTCCGTTTATTATTATTTATTTTAATTTTTAAAATTTTATTTTTTTATTTTTTTATTATTTTATTATCTCATTAATTTATTTTTTTATTTTTTTTATTTATTTATTTTTATTTTTTATTTATTATTTAAAAAAAATTTTTTAATTTATTTTATTTTTTTAATTTATTTATTATTTCATTTATTTTTTATTCATTATTTTAATTTTTTTAATTCATTTATTTATTTTTTTAATTTTATTTATTTATTATTTCATTTATATTTTTATTTATTTATTATTTTTATTTTTAATTAATTAATTAATTAATTAATTTATTTATTAATTAATTAATTAATTTATTTTTTTATTAATTTTAATTTTTTTAATTATTTTTTAATTTTTTATTTATTTTTTATTATTTTTATTTATTTTTCATTTTTTTATTTATTTTTCATTATTTTATTATTTTATGTATTTATTTATTTTTAAAAATATTTTTTATTTATTTTATTTATTTATTATTTCATTTATTTTATTTATGTATTTATTATTTTTTTATTTTTTTTATTTATTTATTTAATTTATTTTTTTTTCTATTTATTATTTTAATTATTTTAAAAAAAAAATTTATTTATTTATTTTATTTATTTATTATTATTTTTATTTATTTTTTATTTGTTTCTTGTTATTTTAATTATTATTTCGTTGGCAATAAATATTGTAGTGTCTTTAATATAAGAAAAGAAGTTTGTTATAAACAGTATAGTGGTAATGTGTGTAAGTTTTTACGTGGGAAGCTCATGACGTCATTAACTTAAGCTATGACGTAAGTAGGTGTGGGATCCTCGTGTTTATTCATGTGATCATCAAAAACCCGAATCTTAGAATGAATTTTCACTTGTCATGCAGTTTTCGTTAAAGCCATTGTAACGTTTTTTTATTGTTGTGTGATCTATTTTGTTCGTTTTTTTTAATCGCTTGATTTATTTGCGTTAACGTTTTTCATTTGCCGGTTACGAGCTCGGCTCATCAGCTTCGAATCTCGGTCAGGCTGTCGTGTTAAAAGAGAATAATTTGAAAGGAGAATAATTTGAAAGGAGAATAATTTGAAAGGAGAATAATTTTAATCGAAAGAAATCTGGTGCTACCAGATAGCGACTTCTTTTGCATTACCCGTTCTTTCGGGGTACCCGGTAAGATCCAACAAGAATGACAAAGAACAGAACGTATATGGAAACATTTTGGTTTTCTTTATTTCCCATCACCGGATGGTTTACGCCGGCTACGCACACACATATATAAAATAATCTTTTGACATACTTTTGTCTCATGAAATTTATTTTCTTGCTGAGGTCACAGACTTGGTTTTCGCTAGAAACTCGTTCATATATACATCCGATTGCATTGTCTATCCGAGCGTGAACTGAAGCAATTGTTCCACAAGCACTTCCAATTGTCTGTTTGATGAAATACAAGTCAGGGGATTCCTTCACGGTACCAACTTGCTTATCAGTCGCATTTTTAGTCAGCGGACACGAAAGCCTAACAGCAAGACGAGCTTGGGTACCATAGCCAATAAAGCTTCATCGGTGCAATAAACATCGGTAAACTCCCATTTTCCGGTACTTCGATACTCCGATCACCAAGCGCTCCGGCTCTTCGCATTTCTGAAACTGCCACCTTTCAAGTATCGCTTGCACCGCAGAACCTTCTCATTTTTAACAGTTATCAAGTCATTTTCTTTCTTTCTTGACGCCCCACCCACAATGAACTCGTCCACGATTCATTTTCGCCACTCTTCATTATCTTACACTTCCTGACCAAAAATGCACCAAACATTGTTGTTATTGTGTTTTCCTTTCCCTTTGCAAAACCCAATTATATTCTGCAAAGCTAAAACCAACATTTTTCTTCTACAAAACAATAAAACCAAACACCATAAATAAATACTTGGAGATAGAAAGCATAAAAACTTTTACCAAAATAACCTGATTCAGAATCAAATAACCCGAAAAGGGTTGATATGCCGTAAAACAAAACAACCAATCAAAAGAAAATACGTCTTTCTATATATAAAAGTTAATGTTTGTTTGTGTGTTCTATAAATCGATATGTTAACAGTTAGAAAATTCCAATAAATTTCATACTGGTTACATTTTTCAAGGGATCTAAAGACACCATTGAACGTTACTTTCGGTCCCATCTGGGGTCACTAGAAGCGATTATCGGTTAGGTCCATAAAATAAGCGCAAATATTGGAACGTAAAGAAACGAAAATCGTTTTTTTTTAAATAAATTTTCTTCGTTTCATAAAACAAAATTAAAATTAAACAAAAAATGTCCCAGTGAAGAATGTATTTACAAAAAAGGTTTAATATTTAAATAATTATTTTTTTAAATTAAAATTAAACAAAAAATGTCCCAGTGAAGAATGTATTTACAAAAAAGGTTTAATATTTAAATAATTTTTAATTTTTAATTAACATTAAACTAAAAATGTCCCAGTGAAGAATGTATTTACAAAAAACGTTTAATACTTAAATAATTTTTAATTTTTAATTAAATTTAAACAAAAAATGTCCCAGTGAAGAATGTATTTACAAAAAAGGTTTAATATTTAAATAATTTTTAATTAAAATTAAACAAAAAATGTCCCAGTGAAGAATGTATTTACAAATAAGGTTTAATATTTAAATAATTTTTAATTTTTAATTAACATTAAACAAAAAATATCCCAGTGAAGAATGTATTTACAAAAAAGGTTAAATATTTAATTACTTTTCATTTTTAATTAACATTAAACAAAAAATATCCCAGTGAAAAATGTATTTACAAAAAAGGTTTTATATTTAAATGATTTTTAATTTTTAATTAAAAGTAAACAAAAAATGTCCCAGTGAAGAATGTATTTACAAAAAAGGTTTAATATTTAAATAATTTTTAATGTTTAATTAAAATTAAACAAAAAATGTCCCAGTGAAGAATGTATTTACAAAAAAGTTTAATATTTTTATAATTTATAATTTTTAATTAAAATTAAAATTAAAAAAAAAATGTCCCAGTGAAGAATGTATTTACAAGGTTTTATATTTAAATAATTTTTAATTTTTAATTAAAATTAAACAAAAAATGTCCCAGTGAAGAATGTATTTACAAAAAAGGTTTAATATTTAAATAATTTTTCATTTTTAATTAAAATTAAACAAAAAATGTCCCAGTGAAGAATGTATTTACAAAAAAGGTTTAATATTTAAATAATTTTTAATGTTTAATTAAAATTAAACAAAAAATGTCCCAGTGAAGAATGTATTTACAAAAAAGTTTAATATTTAAATAATTTTTAATTAAAATTAAACAAAAAATGTCCCAGTGAAGAATGTATTTACAAAAAAGGTTTAATATTTAAATAATTTTTAATTTTTAATTAAAATTAAACAAAAAATGTCCCAGTGAAGAATGTATTTACAAAAAAGGTTTAATATGTAAATAATTTTTAATTTTTAATTAAAATTAAACAAAAAATGTCCCAGTGAAGAATGTATTTACAAAAAGGTGTAATATTTAAATAATTTTTAATTTTTAATTAAAATTAAACAAAAAATGTCCTAGTGAAGAATGTATTTACAAAAAAGGTTTAATATTTAAATAATTATTTTTTATTGGTATTGTTTAAGATTTAAAATGATTAAAGAAAAAACGAATTTGTTTCAATTTGTTGAAGCCAATTGCTGTTTTACAGAAACGCAACGTTAACAAGTAGTTATTTTTAAAGACATCACCACCGTGCTAACAATGTTTTTTTTTTATTTGACCTCATATTGCAAATGTTATTTTAAACTTTTAACTTTTCAAGGAAAAAATTGTAAACCTGACTATATTTGAAATTATTTCCGAGTTAGGGTTAGGGTTGGGGTTGAGGTTGGGGTTAGGGTCAGAGTTAGGGTAAGTGGTTAGGGTTAGGGTCAGAGTTAGGGTTACGGTTGGGGTTGGGGTTAGGGTTAGAGTTAGTGGTTAGGGTTAGTGGTTAGAGTTAGTGGTTAGGGTTAGTGGTTAGAGTTAGTGGTTAATGCCATTAGTAAATAAATAAATATGAAAAATAAAATAATACATTCTCAAAGTTTTATACCTAAAATACATCCCAATCCTTTATAACCTAGTTTCTTCTTCTCTACAATAGCCCAGCTGATTAATTGTTACGTTAAAACCCCCAATAAAACAATATCTAATATATAAAGTTAAGTCGGTCTATTGCTCGGACAGTTAGACAGCGATAGTTTCAGTCCTACAATATGTATATTTCATTCTGAATAGTAAGTTTTTTATCGTAGGTCGCGCCACTATGTTCGCCAGAATAATAAAATATAATTCAATTTAATTCATTTCAGAAAATACTTTATCCGACTAGGATTATTTTTCAAATGGACGCCATCTTTTTTCATCAGCAGTAAATGCAGTTACTTATAGAAAATATGAATAGTAATACATTCGTTCATTTATTGCTGATAAAGTTAAATAGTATGGTATAATATAGTATAGTATAGTATAGTTTATTCGTATGAATAAACATGGTACAACTTTGTTGATCGGCTTGATTCTGTTGTTGGTATTCTCGAAGGAAGGACTACGTAATGGTTGCTAACCTACTTACGTGAAAGTGATACTATGGAAGCAATTAGATTCGAACTTGGCACACCAAGCCGTCAGCCTGTATTGTTATACACTTAAACATCGTTACTTACCAAAAAGTTTAATAATTTTAAATTTGAAAATAGACAAAATAGAAAATACGAATAAAATACAAATATATTTTTTTATTAAAAAATCATTTTTTTGCCCGTCTTTAATTTTTCTTGGTGAATCGTAAAAAGAAACCCAAATAAGTTGCACCACGTGAACTACTTGATCAAAGCGTTAATGGCGGCATTTTTCGTTAGAAATCTTCCAGCTCACATGTAAGTATTTAACGGTGCATTTAAAACGTGTTTTTTCTTTTCTTTTTCTTTTAAAAACCTTCTTCTTGCAACTACGTCACATCCGGCGACATAAGTCACACCCGAAAACAGTTATCAAATTACCAAAATTCACTTTAAAAGTTAAAATTAGTCTAACAATATTTTCTTTCTTTTTTTTCCAGTCATTTTTTTATTTTATTTTTTTAAATTTTTTTTTTTATTTTTTCAGTTTTTATTTATTTATTTATTTTTATTTTATTTTTTTATTTATTTATTTTTTTATTTTTTCAGTTTTTATTTATTTATTTTCTTCTGAAAAGTACGGGAACCCATTGCATCCATAAAACTCGTCTGTTTTCAAGATACAATTTCGAAATACGCCGGTCTTCTCAACAGATCTGCATTGCAATTGATCGCGATGGAGACGAGTAGAGCGATCGGCCCCAGCACACGGGACTTAATCAACACCATTGGCCTATTAATGACACACCACATCGTGGACCATCGTAGATTTACTTGACTCTACGAGCGCCTCTCCATCACCATTATTCAAGGGAACACATCGAGCCTGCTCTCGGTCTGTCGAGCTAGTAGGACATCCGATGAAACTAATTGATGTTCCGAATACAAGCGTTTATGATGCTTGATTTTAGGCCAGGTTTTGTGCGTAATTCGGGAATGATACCCATTAAAACTAATTAAATAAAGTGTTTTTTTTAATGAGTACATACCAGAAATTCCTGTTACAATATAGATTATTTTATTTCACAGCTCATGTATTAAACATATATCCCAAACATATCCATCACCAGAACGAAAAGCTAAAACCAAAAAATACGATTAACACATTTATTACAGTTGACAATTACGAAACACATTAGCGTACGCTTTTACTGAAAATTATTTTTGGTTTGTAATCAGGTAAAAATGGCGTCGTTAGGGTTCGAGGTTATTTTTTTTACTGAAAATTATTTTTGGTTTCGTTAGGGTTCTTAGGATGATACACTAAACCTACGCTCTAACTCTTAGTATTGATTTACTCCTCTCCAGGAGTTAGGCACAAGGCCAGTTTTTATCTTACTCCCACGAGTAAGTTGTGACCCAAGGTCGGATCGGGAAAGTGGGGTTTAAAAATTGCCTGGGCCGTCGGCATTCCCCGGTAGGTGCGTCTCAGGCAGTAAGCAATAAACTTACTCCTCCCCCAAAGAGGGGAGGCAAAGCCTGGGAAGGTGGACCTCCCAGAACTGCATAGGACAGACCCATAGACCGGCGTAAATCAAGCCCCGAATGCCAAGACAATACCAGTCTATGGGGTGCAGTATCCATCGGAACAGATACTACACTTTGATCTTAGCCAAAAGGCCAAGAAGACCCTAACTCTTAGTAGCCCCTTCTGTTTACTTTGGCGGACTGCCTTGTTTGGGGGGCGAAATATG
>OY744533.1:3855992-3878492 GCA_963556195.1 Sepiola atlantica | reverse complement strand
TATATATATATATAATGTATATATATATATAATGTATATATATATATATAATGTATATATATATATATAATGTATATATATATAATGTATATATATATAATGTATATATATATATATATAATGTATATATATATAATGTATATATATATAATGTATATATATATATATATATAATGTATATATATATATATAATGTATATATATATATAATGTATATATATATATATAATGTATATATATATATATATAATGTATATATATATATATAATGTATATATATATATATATAATGTATATATATATATATATAATGTATATATATATATATATAATGTATATATATATATAATGTATATATATATATAATGTATATATATATATATAATGTATATATATATATAATGTATATATATATATATATATAATGTATATATATATATATATATATAATGTATATATATATATATATATATATATATATATATATAATGTATATATATATATATCTATATAATGTATACATATATATATATATAATGTATATATATATATATATATATATATTTCTTTAAGTTCGCTGAAAAGTGGAGATGGTAGCTCAATAGTGTATGGTACGACTTGAGCTCTTAATTAACATAACCCCAGTTCATAAAAACATTTTATTTACTAAAAATTATTTTTGCCCATTTCGTAAATATACAAATTAATGATATACAAAATTTACCAAATATTCACAAATAGGCTTCATCAGTGTATAACTTTCAACAGTCAGACTATAAAAAACAGCAATTTCGTCAAATATTAATTTAATTAATTTATATTTTATTTATTTTTTTCCTTATCAAAGGAAAACGTTCGTTTGACTTATTTTTTATGTCTACCATATTTGTTTTTTCCTTCCATTAAAATGTTCATATTTGACTGAAAAAAACAACCACATGCAAAAACTTAATTCACACCAACCAATTTTGTATTCTATTAATGTGTATTTTTACAAAATTGGCAGAAACAATCGTTTGTAAATAAAATGATCTATTGAAAGTACTGGGAAGATTATATATATATATAACGTTAAAAATATGAAATTCACCACACAACACTCCACACCCACATCCCATTTTTAGACGTACACATCACCCACAACCACATCAACACATCACTCTACACCTAACCCTAACCCTTGGGCAGACATGGTTATCTTAATTTTGACAGCTGCAACCCTATCAGCACAAAAGATCCATTATTTACATGCGTGCGCATCAAAAGGATCTGCTCAGATTCAATCGAGTATGACAAACAAATAAAGATTTTTAAACCAACCGCCTCCTCCGTAGAAAATACCTCCTTTCAAAAATAATAAAACAATAAAACAACCAATAACAACAGCATCTATTATAAGTAGACAAATCCTCTATACA
This sequence comes from Sepiola atlantica, assembly GCA_963556195.1. Lineage (NCBI taxonomy): Eukaryota > Metazoa > Mollusca > Cephalopoda > Sepiida > Sepiolidae > Sepiola > Sepiola atlantica. The sequence goes on along the minus strand of OY744533.1, from coordinate 3,877,074 downwards.
TACAAAAACAACAACAAAATCATCCTCACAAATAACAATGGTATTTGACTTCAACCGCAACACTAACAAACTACACAACCCAATCAAAAAATATTTCAACAGCTACATGACCTCACCATCAACACAATATATAACAAACCACCCACTAGTGCAAAACGACAGCCCCCAAACTAACATCCACTAAAATACACCAAACCCTCACACCTCAAGGCAACAAAACATGTAACAAACAAAGTATGGCTACATATCACCACCAACAACAGATTCACACACCCAGTCACCAATATCCAACTGCCACTCTTCCCTCTCAACTGCAATAGCCTCAATGTGATTTATCTAATATACTGAACCAGGTACACAAAAGGCAATTACATTGGTGAAACAGGTTCTGAGTTCCGCTTACGTTTCAATAATCACAAGCAAACCATTAAAGACAAATCCACACACTGCACAGTAGCTATGCATTATAATCTAAAAAATCACAACGTAGACAACTCATTAAATTCATCCTCATAGCCTCCAATTTTAAAATACCATAAATATATTTTCATAACTTACTGTTATATATATATATATATATATATATATATATATATATATCAATTTCTTAAAGTCCACACAATACTTTATGGAGTAGTCTAATAGTGTACATTACGACTACAGCTCATAATATATAATATAATAATAATAATTCAAAATATGTTTCGGATGTTATTTCAAAAAAGCTTTAATATCAAACAATTGTTTCTGCCCATTCCGAAGATATTTACGAAAAGGCTTTATCAGTGGAAATGTCTTGATGTGTTTAATGTTTGTTTTATGGATTGAGATGTGGTTTGTACTGTTGGAATGCCTAGTTTGTTAAGCGTGTTGCATATGGATGTGTTATTGGAATGCGTGGGTAAGAGAAGGGGTCTGTCTATGAAAGAGGTGTTAGGAGTCTGATTTTTTGTGTGGTGTTTCCAAAAAAACCCCACATCCCATGCCGGCTTATACACTGTCCCATACAATGACTCCCATCAATTTTACGTGGGAGAATCACAACGTGAATTAAAGAAAAGATTGAATGAACACAAAAGGGACATAAAAAACAACAACCCTCTCAGTGCACTTTTCTCCCATGCACTAGAACATGGTCATGCATTCAAATTTGAACAAGCCAAAATAACAAAATACATCCACAACAAATCTCGGCGAAGATTATTGGAATATGCACTCATCACCGCCTCCACCAGCATCAAGCAAAGAAATGGCTTCTTTAACCTATCACCCTTAATAAGCAAGATCATCCTTACTGAACAAAAACTCATGCCAGATCATAGATAACATTTATTTTTATCTCTAACCTTAATGACTCTCTCCCACTTACTCACACCCATCCTCTTTCTCCTTGAATCTTTACTTTTTCTAACTCATTCCTTTTTTCCCTCACATTTTTAACACAGCAAGCCGATGAAACTTTCTCATTTTCCAAATATTTCAAATACTTCATACCCTATCACAACAAATCTCCCCTCTCCCCCTCATCCATTCCCCCTCTCAACCACTTCTTTCTACCCTCACTCTTCCATACCTCCCATTCTCAAATCCCCTCATTTTCTCAAAATCCTCTCTAAGACCATAACTTTTGCCCATCCACCAAAATCACAGGCCCCCCTCCTTCTCTACCCACCCTTCATTTCTCTGCATACACCCCCACACACAAACATTCCAACTTACTTTTTCCCCTTCAGTCTTGACCGCAGCCACCTGTTCAAATACCTCCTTCCTCCCTCTCCTCCACTCCCTCACTCATTGCCATCCACATTATTCCTGCTCATCCCCCCCACCTCTTTCTCTTACTACCAGCCACAGTATCCTTGCTCACCCCTCTCTTTCCACTTCTTCCCCACTCATTTTCATAAACATTCATTTTTCATTCCTCACCAAGTACGGACGTCCACTCTACTGTTTCCCCCAGTAGTGGCTACTATTTTCTTCCTTTTTCCCAATATGTCAACCCTATATGTGTTTGTGCTTGCATGACATTTTTCTTTATATTATCATCCTGATGAAGTCTTATAAATAAAGACGAAACGTTGATGTACACATAAAAAACATCCATTTTTTGGTTTTCCTTTTTCATTTTCCCATTACGTCGGATTACCCTCACCCTTCTCTTCCCATATATATATATATATATATATATATATATATAAACATTTAATGAATCGATGCATTACTTTTACTGTTCCGAGAATTACAACATCGAGTCCATTATGGCGTACGATCGTTTCCAAAACAGTTTGGAAATACTTTATTTTGTTTTATTTTATAATTTTATAAAGTTAGTCTAAAACGTCCATCTTCAGCACCTATAACAACATGTCTTACAGAAAATCAAAAAAACTTAGTTCTAGAGAAACATCCGCTGACAGAAAGAATCACAGGTGGATATGTGTGTAGCATAGGAGAGGAAAAAAAAAACAATGATACTTATAAACAAATCACCGGTACATATAAAAAAATATAACACAAAATTTTCCAAAGATTTTTCCTTTTTAAAAGGAGATTTGAGAATTAAATATGATAAAACAAAATAAAATAAAAATAAAAAATAAAATAAAAAAGTAAAAAATATAAAAATGAAGAAATAAAAAAAAATGAAAAATATTATATATATATATATATATATACACTTAGGCAGCAAGTCATTATCTAAGCAAGCAGCGTTGTTGAACGTCACGGAACTTTCTCGTTTGTATATCTTCTTCGTGAGGTTCTCAAACCGTCTAGCTATCCTTCTGGTTTCGGGTGCCAATCTGTAGAGTATTTTTCCAATTGTTCTTAATTCGGCCATTTTTTCGAGCGCTTTCGACTTTCAAGTCGTCTTCAGGATTAGGTTTTTTTTAAATAAGACTTGAGTTAAATGAACTCAACCACACACCCTCTTTTCTTTTTCATTCGCCCTTAACGATACCTATAAAACATTAACTCCAGTCTTCTTATTTTAAAAAACCTAATCCTGAAGACGACTATGAAAGTCGGAAGCCCTCGAAAAAAATGGCCGAATTAAGAACAATCGGAGAAGTATTATACGGATTGCCACCTGAAACCAGAAAGATTGCTCGACGGTTTGAGAACCTCACGAAGAAGATTTACAAACGAGAAAGTTCTGTGACGTTCAACGACTCTTGCTTGGATGGATATATATATATATATATATATATATATATATATATATATAGTAAAATGAATGATAAAAATAAAAATTGGATAAAGAACAATGTTTATTAATCATCAAATAGTTAAAAAAAAGTAATAAACAGATAAAATTATAAGTGGATAACTGCGAAATAATCCTAACCTTAACCCTTAACAGCGAAATATAGATGACAAAATACGTAAGCATTATAGACTTCACTTACTTCTTGTCGGTCACTGATATCGCATGGGTAAGGTCCTCGACTGGTCACAAAGGAGTCAAGCTACTAATCTCAACTCAAATCACATGCCCGTTCTGGCTACACCGAAGAGCTGTGATACATCGAAATAGTCTGTTTGTGAAGTAACAAATGGTTTTACACGTATCCACTAAAATCAGAGCTTGCCGTTACCCCCCCCCCCCCCCCAAAAAAAAAACTGAGTGGAGCTCGGTCTCCCCTGTTCCCCCCCCCCTCCCCTTCTTAAAGAATCCAAGCCACTCCTTTCCTCATCTGTACTTGAAATAAAACATTCGCATACGACATTCACTTCATGATAGCAGTTTCTAGATTTATTCATTTTTTTTTTCTGATAAGAACTGAGAGAAAAATGTATAAACACGTTCACTTCAACGCCACGCCTGCCAGTATCCGATATCTCTACAAAACCACCATTCGCCGCTGCATGGGGTATTGTCGTCACATCTGGGCTGGTGCACCAACCACTAGTCTCTCCCTCTTGGACAGGGGGGCAAAAAAAGAGTCTCTAACCTAATAGGCTCCACTCTGTCTACAAAGCTCCAGCCCCTGTACCATCGCCGCATTTCAGTGCTTTAATGGAACGTGCTCCGACGAACTCGCGGAACTTATACGCCCCTACAACCCAACAAGCAGCAAAATCACACCTCTTCACTGTAGAAGTCCCCAGATGTCGGAAGGCTTTCTACTCAAAGAGCTTCTTTTCGATGAACCGTTTGTCTTTGGAATTCCCTTCCTGCTGCCTGTTTCCTCGACTGTATAACCATGTAGAAATTTGAATGTAATGTGAAAAGGCAGCTCGTTACACAACTCCTCACTTAGGATTCCCCGATAAATCTGTCCCCTAATTCACAGTAGGCCCTTACGTCTCAGTGGCAGTGTAACCCCTTGTTTGGGATGAATTGAAGTAAAAGAATAACCCATTGTCACACACGCTTTTTGATTGAAGTTACACAGCAAGGGGGTTAGGGTTAAAGTTAGGATTAGGGTTAGGGTTAGGGTTAAGGTTAGGGTTTTGGTTAGGGTTAGGATTAGGGTTAAGGTTAGGGTTAAACCATGTACAGGGTGGCCAAGAAGTCACTGAGGTAGTTTTAACTTGAATAAACTCTTTATTTTTTATGGTACCTTAATGCAATAATATGGCGAAGACAAATGGATATTTGTTTGCAAAAAAAAAGAGCAAAAATCGAAAACGAATGTATTAATGAGAAACAACATCTTTTAAATGGTTTCCATTTTCAGCTTCACAAGTTCGTGCCCCTTTCCAAAACCATACGCATGACCGATTGCAGGATCACTCGATTACGATTTGATTTCCAGACTTCATTCTTGATGTTCTTCTTCAGTTCCTGTAGAGAAAACGTCAGGACCCGTCAAGTCTGGGGAATGTGAAGGTCAGCTGATATTTCCAACTCTTCCATTTTTTTTTCTGCAAACAAATCTTCATTGTGTATATATACATATATATGTATATGTATATATATATATATATATATATATATATATATATATATATACATATACTTATATATATATATAAATATACACACATATACATATATACATATATAAATATACACACATATATATATATACATATATATACACACATATACATATATATATATATAAATATACACACATATATATATATACATATATATACACACATATACATATATATATACATATATATACACACATATACATATATATATACATATATATACACACATATACATATATATATACATATATATACACATATATATATATATATATTGAATGCTTTTATTCAAACATGTACAAGGTCTGCTACACTGGCATGTCGATGTTATCGATCTACAGCTCTCAAGAGCTGAGGTCTCATCAGGCAGAGAATTATTTTTTGATCCAACCTGGTTGCTGCTTTCTCCTCTTCTTTTTTGCTTGACTTCATTCTCCCTGGAATTCAGCAACCAGGTTGGATCAAAAAATAATTCTCTGCCTGATGAGACCTCAGCTCTTGAGAGCTGTAGATCGATAACATCGACATGCCAGTGTAGCAGACCTTGTACATGTTTGAATAAAATCATTCACAATACAGCTCTATATTTTTTATTGAGCACTCTTTTATAAACCCGGTTTGATTCCCTTTGGATTTCTACCCTGTGGATTTTACCCTACCTGGATTACTAATTATATATATATATATATATATATCATCTTAGTTAATTCCACACAATCAGATTTTTCTTTTGTGCCCAAGTTTTGACAATGGGAAGATTTTCCCGAAATATCAAATTATTTCTAATCTTCATCCGGGCATCACACACAGCAAACTCCATACTTGCTGCTTATGTAGAATGGACAGAAAAATAAATAGTTGTAAGTCATCTCCATCGATTGTTTATTTGTGTTTTTTCCAGCTTCTCATCAATCCGTTTCGATTGTTACACTTTCCTAAGTGATGAAGATGCAGAAAATTGCATTATTGGTCGCCCTTAAATTTAATTTTTTAGCACGTATTTTTCTTTAATATATACATTTTTATTAATTTTATACGTACATAAAAGTAATCCATGGAGACATGTTTCTGGCTCACAGCCGTCATCAGCATGGCTAACTTAGACAAGGATCGAACCTTCGATAGTGATGTCTATAGTCCAGCGTCTTACCATTGGACTACGAAATAGTAGTAAGCAAAAAAAAAACAAAAAAAAAAAAAAAAAAACAACGAACGTTGCAATCAGCAATAAAAACAATCACATAAAAATACATTAAATATTTAGGTGATAAAAATTGTACATGTTTCCAGGCAGGGCGTTATAGTCCATTGGTAAGACGCTGAACGTATTAGCGTTAAAATCAATTTAGTATTACGTATGAAACAGAGAGACGGAAACACTTTTTAAATTAGCCGACATACTGGCATAGATCAAACATGGCCTGTAGTCGATATAAAAATGGGAACGGAGAAGAGGTCAAACGAAAAAAAGTAAAGTCTATTCTTTATTTATTTAATTATTAATTAATTTAATTATTAATTATTATTAATTAATTTAATTATTAATTTATCTATTTATTTATTCAAAACGATTAAAATATTTGTAAAAATATTTGTTTCACAGCACAAAAATAAATTATTTTAAATAAATTATTTTTATATAACCCACTAAGACTTCTTTTCGTCTTACCTATTCTTCGTTCTAAGTTTTATATCGACTGGCATCCATCTTAGAAACATGCCAGTGTGTCGGCTACTTTACTAATTTAAAAAGTGTTTCTGTTCTCCTGTTTCATACGTAACACTAAATTGATTTTAACGCCAATACGGTCAGCATGTCATAATCTTAAAAAATACAATGTTTTAGCGACCGCATATCGTATTTCCGATAAAATTACACGGGTCGGGAAACGACGTTATTACCAAATAGACACGTGCATATCAAATATTAATGCTTTTGCTGTTTCACAATGATATTAAAATATTCAAAAAAATGTATAAACTTTGCTATGTACTTACGTGGTAGCTGAAAATAAGATTGTACAGAAAAGATTATGCAAATTCATCCAGTATTTATTAAATTATAAGAAAAAAAAAAAAACGATCTTACGTATCGGTAGACATTTCAGCTTATTAAGTAGGCAAGGGAGATAACTCGATTTTTTTTCGCAAAAAGTAAAAATATTTAAAAAATGTCGACATATAGATAAAATCGTTTTTTATTTTTTATTTAATAAATACAGGATGAATTTGCGTAATTTCTGGTGTAGTCTTTTTTCAGCTACCACGTAAGTACATAACAAAGTTTATACATTTCTTTAGCTATTTTTGTTTTTAAGAGAGGCCTAACATGTGATTGTGAAACAGCAGAAGGACCCAAATATTACCCTATTGTCAAGAGATAAAAGGGGTGCGGCATATGTAAATTAGAATTGAGAAGACTGGTGTGTGGGGTACAAAATTTTGGCCCCACCCCTGGTGTCAAATGAAATCGCTTACTTTTGTGTTCTTCTGGGGTGAAGATATTCCGAAATGTCGTCGAAGTGCCGAAATGTCGAAATGAAGAACTGCCCTTTCACCGCCAAATGGTTCAGCGCCAAGTTCTACTGAATCATTTCTTTTGAATTTGTTTTTGCTCTTTAAGATCCTGTCTACGACCGAATTAATCTGTAGGGAATTTTTTTTTAGACAAATCTATATAAAAAAAAATTTGTTTTCAAAATAACAAAAAAAAATAAAAAAAGGTTTTGAGATCGGACAAAAAAAAAGATCTAAATAAATGATATATAGGTCATTCATAGAAAAAGGACACCCCCACCCACTCCGAATAAAAAAAAAACATTTTTTTTTTCACACGTACAAGTAAGAAGTCTTCAGCGACGAAAAGAATCAAAGTTTATTCGTTGTTTATCAGCGTCGAGAAGAAAAAGAAGAAGGAGAAGGAGAAAAAGAAGAAGAGGAAGAAGAGGAAAAAGAAGAAGAAAAAGAAGAGGAAAAAGAAGAAGAAAAAGAAGAAGAAAAAGAAGAAAACAAAACCTGATTTTTGTTCGCATAAAAATAAAATAATGGCGAGGAAGTATGTGTGAAAAAATTTACGGGTTTAAACAATTGCATTTTTAACTGGATACAACGATGCTATATATTGAGACAGCTAATACATATAACATATAAAGTTGTCTTGTTGGATTTTCAAAGTCAGACCCTTTTTAAGCTGACTAATAAAACGTTAGACAAGATTTTGAAATAAAAACTGAAGAGATGTTAAATATCCAGGCCGGGTGTACCGAAAAAGTCATTTGAAAGGAGTAGGCGCACTTAACACGGACACGCATCTGACAGGAAAAAAACAACATAACATGATCGAGTTTCGAACATAAAACAATCGTTGGTTGATGCCAAGCCACCTAGTTGAAAAAAAAAACATGGTTGATTGTCAAAAATAAAATAATTGTTGGTTGAAACAACCTCCAAAAGTTAGCGGCAGAATGAAACTTCCTGGGGACATAGCTACATTTACAGCGAAGTCCCACAGTGGGCGTTTGCAGGTGGATGCGTAGGTGTCACAAATTGTTATATAATATCAACCCGAAATTGATATCGTGAGTCGATTGGCGATTTAGGAACAAAAAAAAATACCCTGTTGAATTCCTTAACGTGTCTTCCTTCCTCACTAACACCGACACCGACAATAAAGATATATAATTATATCTTATATATATCAGTCTTTTAAGCACAACAGAAATACAACATTTATAATGATCGGTTAATTAGTTTAGGGGTGAATCCTGTACTTAGAAATATATAAAAAATGCCTTACTTTATATAAATATAGATTAACAAGTCGTTTTTATTTGTATTGGATTGAGATGTTTACATGTTTAAGATGAGTACCTAGCAAAATATTGGCTATGGGGCGTCCCCAAAGTGCGGGTTTCCCTCGATAACTGAGACAGAAGTTATTATCTATTATTGTTATGCAAAAGCTGTTTAGCACTTTCTATGCCAACCCAATGCGGACTTCCAAAAAGCGCTAAACAAGTAAGACAACATTTTCAAATCAAAACTGAAAAGAGAACTTCGGATCCAGTTCTTCAGATCCGCAGTTGAAAGTGTTTTTCTGTATGGCACAGAAAGCCAAACCCTTACAAATAGAAATGGTGATAGTGAATATGTATTTGTCCGTAACACTGTAGTCAAAAACTCATTACAACCACACAACCAGGGTTAGATTAGGGTTTAGGGTAGGTTAGAGTGAGAGGGTAGGTTAGGTTAGGTTAGGGTTAAGGGTAGGTTAGGTTAGGGTTTAGGGTAGGTTAGGGTTAGGGTTAGGGTTTAGGGTAGGTTAGGGTTAGGGTTTAGGGTAGGTTAGGTTAGGGTTTAGGGTAGGTTAGGTTAGGGTTTAGGTTAGGTTAGGGTTAGGGTTTAGGGTAGGTTAGGGTTTAGGTTAGGGTTAGGGTTTAGGGTAGGTTAGGTTAGGGTTAGGGTTTAGGGTAGGTTAGGGTTAGGGTTTAGGGTAGGTTAGGTTAGGGTTTAGGGTAGGTTAGGGTTAGGGTTTAGGGTAGGTTAGGTTAGGGTTAGGGTAGGTTAGGTTAGGGTTAGGGTTTAGGGTAGGTTAGGGTTTAGGTTAGGTTAGGGTTAGGGTTTAGGGTAGGTTAGGTTAGGTTAGGGTTTAGGGTAGGTTAGGGTTAGGGTTTAGGGTAGGTTAGGTTAGGGTTTAGGGTAGGTTAGGTTAGGGTTTAGGTTAGGTTAGGGTTAGGGTTTAGGGTAGGTTAGGGTTTAGGGTAGGTTAGGTTAGGGTTTAGGGTAGGTTAGGTTAGGTTAGGGTTTAGGGTAGGATAGGTTAGGGTTAGGGGTTATGTTAGGGCTAGGTAAGGTTAGGGGCTAGGTTAGGTTAGGTTAGGGGTTATATTATGGTTAGGGTTAGGGGCTAGGTAAGGTTAGAGTTAGGGTTAGGGTTAAAGTTAGAGAATAGTCAAAAGAGCAGAAAACGTTTCATCATCGTAAAAAAATGGCAAAAATTAGACTGTTTCCATCAACAAAAGTTTGCTTCAGTGGAAAAAATCACAGCTTAGTCACCAGACACACGATAACTACACCGATTGTGGCATCACCAGAGGGAGTTTCAGACCCAATTATCCCTCTTTTCGCGATGATAGGTGGATCTTAAAAGAGACGAACGATGCAATTCCCAATCTCTTTCTTTCTGATTTTCCCTGCATGAGAACACGTGAACGTAGCGTACGCATTTCACGATATGTAAAATTCACACGCACACATCCATACACAAACCTGTATACATATTTTTCAGACTTTAAAATACGCATAGTAAACTATGTACGCAATCTGAGAGCGAACCCTGTTGAGTTTGCGATAAATAAGGGTCTTTTCAAACATTATCGTTGTTTCGTTTCTTTGTTTCATTCGTAATTGTGACGCGATGAGAACATGTACGGAGGAAAGACGTTGCCCAAATGTTTGCAAACTCCTCCTTCTCGCGCCTTCCATGCCAACCCGATTCAATTTGGAAATCAGAACTAAAAAGAGATCTTAGGATCCAGTTCTTCCGATCCGCAGTTGAAAGTGTTTTGCTGCATGGGGCAGAAAGCAAGACCCTTACAAATGAAATGTGGAGATGGTCAGATAATACCTATGTAGCAATCATAAACATTAATTTTTTTTTTTCATGCGGAGAGCTGTCCCTGTTAGGTGATTTGGTCACACACTGATCAATCAGATTCCAGGGCGCATTAATTTCATCTGTCCCCTGAAGGACTACTTTAAACCTCTTGGGAATCACAGCAGTCAATAGAAAGTTTCCTGGAAGCACAAGGAAAGACATCCCTTTTCTTCTTTACTGGTGTTATCCACTGGATTTCCGAGCACCGGCTATCTTTGCCTGAAGACTTTCGACAGCCAAAGAACTTTCTGACTTTCCTTCTTTCTTTCCTTTGCAGTAGCCATTAAACATTTACATTTTCTCATGCGGAGAGCAGCCCCTTTTAGGTGATTTGGTCACACACTGAGCAATCAGCTTCAAGGGCGTATTTATTTACCCGTTCCCTAAAGGACTACTGCAGACTCCTTTAGGAATTGCAGCAGTCATCAGGGAGGTGACGGTGTTTAAGTGGATAACGACACGAACTGACGACCTGGGTGTGCCAAGTTCGAATCCTGTGGATTCCATAATACCACTTTCGCTTAAGGATGTTGGCAGCAATTACGTGGTCCCTCCTGCAAGACTGCTGACAACGGAATCAAACCGGTCAACAAAGTTGTACCATTCTAATTCATACGAATTTACTTGAGAGATTCCTGAAAGCAATCAAGAAAGATGCCCCCTTCCTTTCAACTGCTTTATCCACTGGATTCCCGAGCATTGACTATCTTTGTTGACGATAAACTGCTCGTAGACTTTCTGCAGCCAAAGAACTTTCTGTCTTTCTTACTTAATTCCTTCACTTGGACACTGTCCTAACTTTGCCAACCTGTACCCAACGGTGTAGGTAACTTGAATAAATACCTGTTCATTGTTTGTTTATATAAAAAAGGTTTTGTTTTCTTTCGTGTGACTGTTTCGTTTTTATAAATAATATGATAAGAGTTGGTCTTAACAAACTATGCGAAGCCCAGCTTTTATAAATGGTGACCCCGACGTGATATGAACACGGCCCATAACAGAATGTTAACAGCAGTTCTATGGAGGAATAGGATAACAAACAACGATCTATTTGGTGAACTGAGTTAAAGAACAGCGGTGCTCAAAGTCAGAAGGTGAAGATTTATTGGGCATATATAGATGAGGAATCAAGGGTTGAGGTTAGGGTTAGTGGTTAGTGTTAGGGTTAGTGGTTAGGGTTACGGTAAGGGATGGTTAGAGTTAGAGTTGGTTAGGGTTAGTGGTTAAGGTTAAGGTTAGTGGTTAGAGTTGGTTAAGTTTAGGCTTAGGGTTAGAGTTGGTTAGTGGTTAGGGTTAAGGTTAGTGTTAAGGTAAGGGTTGGTTAGGGTTAGAGTTGATTAGGGTTAGGGTTGGTTAAGGTTAGGATTGTTGGTTATAGTTAGTGGTTAGGGTTAGTGTTGGTTAGGGTTAGAGTTGGTTAAGTTTAAGACTGGTTAGGGTTAGAGTTAAGGTTAGTGGTTAGGGTTAGGATTGGTTAGGGTTAAAGTTGGTTAAGTTTAGGGTTAGAGTTGGTTAGGGTTAGTGTTGGTTAAGTTTAAGATTGGTTAGGGTTAGGGTTAAGGTTAGTGGTTAGGGTTAGAGTTGGTAAGGGTTAGAGTTGGTATGTCAACTACTGATATGAGAAGCAAAACAGGTAAAAAGGAAAAGAGAAAGGCCAACAATTACGTGTGAACCAGTTAAGATATGACACCAGTTTGTTGATGGGACAACTAAAGAACGCGATAGAAGACCGTGAAACATGAAAGATTCTCGACAATGACGTCCGAGCGAGCTTGAAATAAATAACTAATCAAACGTTGCTTCTGACTAGCCAATTTTTATTTGTTATTGTTGTACCGTGTTATTATCAATCTAATAATAAACTTTGCTTCGTCCGACTCAAACGACTGCTAATGCTTGAAATTTGAATTAAGTTGAACCGTTGATTACGACAATTTACATCACACAGCTGTGTTAAATAAACAATGATCGGTTAATTAGTTTAGGAGTGAATCCTGTACATAGAAATATATTTGACCTTTGATCTACGGATCAAAGTGTAGTATCTGTTCCGATGGATACTACACCCTATAGACCAGTATCGTCTTGGCCTTCGGCTCTTAATTCCGCCGGTCTGTGGGTTTGTCCTGTGCAGTTCTAGGAGATTCATCCTCCCAGGCTTTGCCTTCTTACCCTTTGAGAAGAGGTTAGTTTATTGCTAATCACCCGAGGCGCCCCTACCGGGGAATGCAGACGGGACTGCCCAGGCATCTTCTCGGGTGCTGGCTTTTCAAATCCTACTTTCCCGACCTTGTGTCACATCTTACCGCTGTGGGAGGGAAATAATTTTTAAAAAAAAACGTATATACATATATATATATATATATATATATAAACATACTTAACATTATATAAATGGAGATTAACGAGTCGTTTTATTTTGTATCGGAATGAGATTTTTACATTCTTATAAGAAATGACACGGGTTTGTCGATGGAGGAATTAAAGAACGCGTTGGAAGACTGTGAAATATAAAAGATTTTCGGCAATGATATCCGAGTGAGTGAACTTCAAATAAATAACTAATGAGCTTATTTTCATTTGTTATTGTTGTATCATGTTATTGGCAATGTAATAACTTACTTAGTTACAATTTATTTAAAAAATTACTTAGTCTGCTCCAGACGACTGTTAATGTTTTAAATTCTTGAAATTCTAGATTTTCATAATTTTGTAAACGAACAGAATGTCGGACTCTCACCCTTTCACTCTGTGACCACCATATTTAGGATTTAGTTCTATAAAAAAGTGAAGATCCCAAATAACTTCAGAATACGTTGAAATTTAAATGTAATGTTAACAAACATCTTAATCAATTAATCAATATTTCACGTAAAACAGATTAAATACCAGAACAGTAAATAGAAAAAAAGTTTACGGTCAAGCAACCTCTCATTATCAAAAAAAAAAACCAGATCAAAAAAAAAAACCAGATCAAAAATATGACCGAGTGGTCGAAAAAGCGAGATGGAAACAACTGTTGAAGAAATATCGCAGAGAATTGATGGAAGATACGCAGAAAATGAGTTTAGATAAGCTAATTGGATATCAATATTAATTATTCATATCATAATTTAATTGTATAATTATTCAGCTTAAAGCTTGTCATTAATATTTGTTTATTTATATTAATTAAAGACGTAAAAAAATTTGAATGTAATGTGAACAAACATCTTAATTAAAGATTTTTTTAAATTTAAATGTAATGTGAACAAACATCTTGATTAAAGATTTTTAAAAATTGAATGTAATGTGAACAAACATCTTAATTAAAGATTTTTTAAATTTGAATGTAATGTGAACAAACATCTTAATTAAAGATTTAAATTTTTTTTAAATGTAATGTGAACAAACATCTTAAGAATTTAAAAAAATTTGAATGTAATGTGAACAAACATCTTAATTAAAGATTTAAAATTTTTTTAAAATGTAATGTGAACAAACATCTTAATTAAAGATTTTTTTAAATTTAAATGTAACGTGAACAAACATCTTAATTAAAGATTTTAATTTTTTAAAATGTAATGTGAACAAACATCTTAATTAAAGATTTAAATTTTTTAATGTAATGTGAACAAACATCTTAATTAAATATTAAAAAAAATTTGAATGTAATGTGAACAAACATCTTAATTAAAGATTTTTTAAAATTTAAATGTAATGTGAACAAACATCTTAATTAAAGATTTTAAAAAATTTAAATGTAATGTGAACAAACATCTTAATTAAAGATTTTAAAAAATTTAAATGTAATGTGAACAAACATCTTAATTAAAGATTTAAATTTTTTTAAATGTAATGTGAACAAACATCTTAATTAAAGATTTTTTAAATTTAAATGTAATGTGAACAAACATCTTAATTAAATATTAAAAAAAATTTAAATGTAATGTGAACAAACATCTTAATTAAAGATTTTTAAAAATTTAAATGTAATGTGAACAAACATCTTAATTAAAGATTAAAAAAAAATTTTGGCCTAATAATACAGAGGCACCATTTTTTTTTGATAAATACTCTTGGAGATGCCGTAACGCCAAAACCCTAATCCTTAACTCGAAATAAACAACTCGTCGCTAAGGATTCCCTGTATAAATCTGGCCAGTAATCACAGTAACCCCTCACGTCTCAGCGACAATAAGAAAAAAAAATGTGATTTGTTATGAAGACAATCACCTGAAATTTAAAAAAAAGTATTTTTTGGTATAACTTCTTGGTAATACAAACATATAATACAAATGTGTAATACAATTATACATAATACAAGCTTATCAAAGTAGGGGTCTTCTTCAAGGAGAGAGTCATTTATTTCAATTCAGGCAAAATGAGGATCCGAGCGTTGGTGGTAAAAGGAGAGACGATAAAACGTTTCCCCCCAGCAGCCTTATCAGTGACATGGCCGCAAAAGAAAATATATCCAGATCATCTCCACGTATGGCAACCACTAACCAGCAACCGGCTGAAGGGACAGCATTTTCTTCCCCTTTGTCAGAAACATCGCTCTTCGGAGGTGAGGACGAAGGGACAGTAGGGGAAGCGAGAGTTATGTAATGTACGTCATACAAATAAATCATACAAATATGCAATGCGTAAAACAAACGAAATAAAACGCGTTGTCGTCATCATCAGTAAGTAAATTTATTCAGTTTTAAAATGGTGAAAAAATGTCGCAAGCATTCAAGTGATAACTCGAATAAGTCACGTTAATTTACAGACAATGGAATTGACCCCAAAAAAAAAACAGAAAAAAAAACAAACAAACAAACAAAAAAACGTTCAGAAAGAAAGTTGAGAACGTTCTCAGACAGAACCCTTATCTTTCTTTGCTTTCTTTTTTTTTTTTTTTTTGGTTTCTGTATAGAGGCAATTTGTATTTGTTTTTTGTTTTGTTGTTTTTTTGTATTGTATGTCACAGGGCGCGGCCTCTAAGTCTTCCTCACCTTACTTTTTCCTTTTTTTTTTTGCCTTTCCACAGCTATTTGTGCCAAACAGGCACAGTTATATATGTACGTCAGGGTTCAGGGTAGGGGGCCGACATTACCTTTGACAAAATGCAGCTGGATCCATAGTGTTTTTCCTCCAGCTTGTCAGGGAGGGGAGGGGGAGTGAAACAGGCAGTGGAAAGACACTGGTCAGGCTGCTCACAACTTCACTTGGAGGAGGAGGAGGAGGGGGAAAGAGGAGGAGGGGGGAAAGAGGAAATTTTTTTTATGAAAGGTCAGAAGTTTGAGAAGGAATACAAAACTAAAAAATATTATTGAATCTGCTTTTGCGAGATATACATTTCATTTTATTTAGGTCAAACCGAAAAAAAAAAAAAAAAAAATCAAGACTTCTCCCACAGAATTTGTCACCGATTGATATTCTATGCTACCAATCATACAAACTAATATTCTAACACGCAATCCTGTAAGAAAATTTTATCACTGCAATTTAGTTTCAGAGAATAATTTTTTTTTAGTTTTTTTTAAAATGTTTTTTTTTTTAATTCATTTTTCTTAAACATGCATTATTCTCTAATAATGTATAATTCTAGAATTCCTGATCGCTGAGATGTTTCATCTGAAGAAAGTCTATCGGCCAGAGCATCAAGAAATGAGGTTCCGACATAGCCGAACGAGACTAGGAAGTCTAGCCTATATCCTATGAAGACTGCACAGACAGAAACGTAGGCACATAACAGACAGAAACATTAAGGAATGTCACTGGGCTTTTTTTTGGAGGGAGGGGGTAGCCATAGTAAAGACCAGAAAAAAAAAAGGAGAGATGAAAGTTAAAAAAGAGGCCCTCTACACAAACAGACGCATACATACTTACAAAAAAAAAAAAAAAAAAAAAAAAATCAACCAGCATTGTCCCAAACAGACCGACCAATGGGGTAGAGAGAAACACACACTCAGGTAATGTCACAGCCTCTACTTCTGGCACCTAACCCCACCCCCCGAACCCCCCCCTTCCTGAGACCATTGCTCTATCCCACCCCCATCTCCACCCCTTTGACGGCGTTAGACTTATGGAACTCCCGATACTGCTGGATGACATTTTGTCTAGTCAAAAGATGACAAAAGAGATACTATTACTGAAAAGTGTGTCACAGACTTGCAAAACGAAAAACATGATCTGCGTCCGACTCTGGTTAGGGTTAGGGTTAATGTTTATCACGTTATTCTTCGCAATTCTTTATACTTTTGGCGCGAGAAAGAGAGAGAAAGAAATGGAATCATAAAACCAAACACAAAGCTAACAAACAAATAATAAAAAAAAAATATCCAGAAATCGTAACCAACTTCACAATAATCACAAAACACAAACACATCGCACATCCTCATTTTTTAACAAAAAAACTTTGATTTGGCCCCAGTTAGTAATTCATTTTCTATCACGTCTTAAAAAAAAAAATGTGCACACATCTCGCCACATTTTTAACGAACACACTTGCAGCGAACATATATACGGAACATTTGTGCTGATCGCCTAATCACTATTACGATTTTATCAAAGGAAAAGGCGAGAATGAATGGAAGCAAGGGCGGGAAACTCCTCTTTCCCTATTTACTTGCCTCTCTATGAGAGCAGGCACAGTTAGACACAAGGTTTTTTTTCTTCTTTTTTTTTTCTTCTTTCTTTTAATGTGGGGGAGGGGTGAGAGTACAGCTCCTCCAAAAAGGGGCACTCTGAATCGGGATAAATATAAAAATTGTTTCAGTGTAGAAGGATCTCTCTTTCACTGACTAGGAGCAGAACAGATACTACACTTTGATCCCAGCCCGGGAGGCCAAGAAATATTTTACAGACAAACATTCTCACATTTACTTACATGCTATTTTTTATTTTTTTATTTTTTAATTCAGAAATTAAATTAATTATAATATTTTAAAATTACTGCCGAGGAAAATTTTATGTAAAAAGTAGAGTTAGGGCAATATGACAATTTTGCGGATAAGGAGAGAAAAGAATTCATTGACTATTTTTATCGATTTGTACTTAAAATACTATTTTACGTTCAAGTTATGCTAGAGTTTGTTACAAACATAACGAGGCAAGAATTCACAAGGTCTGGATTTGGATTTTATTAGTAAGAATATGCAGAATTCAGAGAAAAGGGTTAGGATTAGGTTTATTGTCGAGAACTTGAATATGTACGTGCGGCTCTCAGACTTTCTGCAAAGGTATCATCTCCAAAGACGACATCACAACCCGACGCTTTTCCAGTTGACATAATATCCCAGTGTTGAATTCTTACTCAATTTTTTTTTTCAATTATTATTTGCTTTTATTTCATTTTATTTATTTTTTCGTTTTGCATTTCACACAGCTCTTACAGAATCCATTGGCATTCATGCGGTATAGTTAACAGCAGAGAAATCGAAAACAAACAAAAATATGTTACAAACAACTTTTACCAAATGCACGAAAATTAAATTTTCTACCGACCTGTAAAATTTTAAAGTGTGGAAACTGATTGTAAGATTTATTATCTCTGAATTTGTTATTGTTACTTTCACTTAGCCAGACACGAGTAAATAACAAAAAATGGGGGTTGATGTTTTTGGGGAAATGGTCGATAATTTCAGGCGTAAAAAGATGGTAAAAGAAAACAAAAAAAAGCTTATCCTACTACTAGCTGTGTCCCCCCCGGGGGGGGGGAGGGGGTTGGCAGTCGAACTTAGGATTAGAGGTAGGGCAAGTCATTTTTTTTTTTTAGGAATGAAACACTAACAATAACACATGGGTCGGCCATATTAGATTTTTGACTGTCTTCAAAAGACAGATATAGACGAAATCTTACATTCAAATTACAAAAAGAAGATATAAAACAGTTTCATAATTTTAAAATTATGCAGATCGGTAAAAAATTAAATTTTCTTACGTTTGGTAGATGTTATTTGTTGCATATATATTTTCTTTTGATTTCTATACTGCACGAATGCCAATCCATTTTATTTTCCCTCCAAATTTCAGACTAATATTCTGTTCTGGTTATTGGCAAGACTGATACAGATTCAAATAGCAAAGATCTGCCCTGCATTGGGGGAAAAAAAAAAAAAACTAACCCTAGAAACCATCTGAGAGAATTGGTGCTAATGAACCCCTTCCCAAATACCTAACATTCATATTAAGATTTACAAGAAAAATAAATATGTAATAATAAAAAATAGAGATTTTTTTTTTGTTCAAATCAATATAATTTGTATTTATAACTTTAAATGCACAAGAATGAATAAAAAATATTTTAAGATTTCAAAGTCAAACTATGAGAAGAATGAAAAAAGTTTTTCTATCATTTTTTTTTTTTTTTTTTTTACATCAGAACAAATATTCCGCTGAATCACCCACCGTAAAAAAAAAAAATTGAGATTCTACAGTTTTTTTGTTGTTTTTTAGGCGATTATGTGTGAAAACGTAAAATCTTGGCAAAATAAACAAAACAATTATTTTAGAATTTAGAGGGGGGATCAGTTTTGCATATAAATTTAACATAAAATGATTCCCCATTTCCGGGCCATTCTAGTGTTTTAAGACAGTTAACCATTTTTTTTTTAATTTGCTATGAGAAATAAATTGTGTTTTTTGGGGGAGTAGGATCTACTTCTTTTTTTTAGACTACTGTGTGTGTTTTTACGACCTTTCCACTCGGACTTAGCGTTACCGGTAAAAAAAATAATAAAATAGCTAACTACCCTAAAAAGTTAGAATCGCCTGGAAATGGGGAAGATCATTTGATGTTAAATTAATATGCAAAACTGATCCCCCACTTTAAATTTTTACCCCCCCCCCCTCCCCTCCCGCCAAATTTGTAAGCGTGTTTACACATAATTGCCTAAAAAAGTAGAATCTATTTTGGGGGGGGGTGGTGGTGGTGGTGGGTATCGGAAGGTGTTAATCTACAAATTTACCGCAGAAGGTTTATCGTCTACATAAATGGGGTTTGCATTAAAATAATTATACTAATAAGCCTCAATTTACTCTAACTGTAGTGGTTGTCCGTGATACCTACTGCACCGCACATTAGACTACAAGAGGTCAGCAAACTAGACATTTTACAGGGGTCGAGACACAAAACCTTCACAGCTACGCACAATTTTTTAAGCAATTTTTCCAATTTCCACTCATACACATTTCAATCTTTCTGGTTCAGCCCCTAAAAAGGGAGTACATCTTAAAGCTCCATAGTCCCAGTCAGTCGACCAAATTATATGATTGCTACAAGAGCCATTTTGTCACAGTTGAGAGACACAAGGTGGTTTTGGAAGAAACAAATGAAAGTCAATTTTTATATAAAAAAATTTTTTTTTTCTAATAAAAATAAAAAATAATTTCATTTTTCTTTGAATAATCCGTAGACAAAAGAAACTAACTTTTTAAAAAAGTATTTTTTCTTTAAATGAAAAAAAAAAAAAAAAGTAAAAGAAAATGTAAAAGTAAAAAAATGTAAAAAAAAAAAAAAAAAATATGTAAAAAAAAAATGTAAAAAAAAAAAATGTAAAAAAAAAAAAAATGTAAAAAAAAAAAATGTAAAAAAAAAAAAAAATTACAAAGTTTATAGGATGATAGACGGACAGATATACAGATGGACAGGTCAGACTGCAAGAGATTGCAGAGTTGTGTCTATTGATATAACCCCTGGCTATAATGGTAGGTAAAAGGCCAGTTCCCACAGCGAGTCACAGAAAAAGTCATAATAAACTGCATTAAGCTAAGAAACCAAGTTCCGCAAGTGTTTTAATCTCTCTGCGGAAAGAAGTTGTTATCAAGGGAAGAAAAACTGCGGCGACACTTGGTCTGCATTTGGTTTAGAACTATTCACGTTCGTCAACGGAGAGGAGCAACACGCTATATACAGACGGAGGTAGGAGCTGACGACTGGCTACATCGCAACCATCAACTCTGTAATGTTCTTGTCGTTTCAAACGCATCTTTAACGCAGTCTTCTTGTTTCGCTAAACCCTCTACTTGCGAATCTTCTTCATTGTTAGCTAACTCGTCGGCGTTTCGCTCTTTTGCTAAATCATTCTTTTCACCGTTTCCTTCCAGATAGGCATGTGTATCGTTAGCGTTGTCACCTTCCCCGTTATTGGTGACGGTGACGTCATCATGATGTTGTTCTTGTTGTTCCTTTTGTTGTTCGTCATAAGCAACGGTGTCATCGTCGTCGTCGTCTAATGTTGCCGCCGCCGCCGCTGCCGCTGCTACTTGGGAGTTGGTGACATGCAGGACGACATCACAGAAAGTTTGCAAGCTGTTGGCTGTCCACTTGTCCCCTGGGTACACACATGGATATTCACAGCTTCCTATAAATGAGTCTGCAGAAAGAGAAAGAGAGGACAAAATTAATAGGCCGGCTCGTCACACCCACGCGGACAGCATTTTACGCGGACATCATTTTCGCAAAGTGCTACAACCACCACGGGCGTCGCTGCTCCACGTTTTTTTTTACAG
>OY744533.1:3839672-3855792 GCA_963556195.1 Sepiola atlantica | reverse complement strand
TCTGTATCGTTCATTTTTTTTTGGGGGGGGGGAGGGGGGGAAGGGTCACCACTTATCGAGGCCAAGAGCAACTAGAGTACAAGAGTTAATGGGACGGAACGATTTTCAGCCAAAATTGATCAACGTGTTGAACTAAGTTTTATCACTTATGGAATGCGACAAGTACTTGTTGACATTGGATTAAAAAAATTTTTTTTTTTATGGAAGTCACTCCAGACAAGGCATGAAGCCACTTGATGTAAGGAGTTAAAAAAAAAAAAATACTACTTCAAGGTCAAAAACTAACCAACGATAAGTGTTAGATGGATAGATTCCGACCCAGAAAACAGCAATTCTTCCCCCTTTGTCAGCAACATAGCTCATGGAACGTGAGGACTAAAGGACAAAATAAGGGAAGCAAGAGTTACTGGGCTGCCGAAAGTAAACCACGATGTTATCGAAATCCATTCTTAGCAGCGGCCTTTGTTAACTATTCTGTACCTTCACCGAAACATCTTTCAAATATTTTATATACTAATCGTTCACTACTTACGAAGGCCAAAAGCCACTCGAGGATAAGTGTTGGTGAGAATTTCAGTCGGATGATGAACAAGACTATGAGAGGATTGAGAACCATGTTGTAGGCTGTAGGGAAGCATTCCCACTGTAACGTGTTCCACAGGTGGGTGAATTATTTTGAAAGAAACTCTATTCATGGAAGTTCCGTTTGATTTTAGGTCCACAGAGGAAGGAATGAGAGTTTTTTGCAGTGGTGGTAGAACGACGAATGTTTTTTTTTTTTTGTTGTTGTGGGGGGGGGGGGAGGAGAGATCCTGAAGCTCAGTCGAGCACCTATCACGGAAATATCAATCGAGTAGGAAAAGACTAGAAATGTCTCTTCTGCAAGAAAGAGAAGAGATGATCTCCCACTAGATTGTGAATGCGGAATCGATTTTTTAATATATACAGTTGACCGTCCAATGAAAGCAGTCAAAAGAAAAGAAAAAAAACGGTCTGAAATATAAACAGTAAAAAGTTCGAACAAGAAAGGATGGCATAAGGTCAACATAAATGGTGAGCGCTTTTAGGAATCTCGTGAAATAAAACAATAATTTGAATTATCTCGACTACTGTTCTCATCTTGGATGTTATTCTCACAACGTTTCGGACGATCTAACCTCCGACCTTCATCGGGTGCGTCTCACCGAACATTGAGAATCTGTACAGAATTTTCAAACGGAAGTCTTTATTTAATTCACAGGGGGTAGTTTGGTTTCGTTTTGTCAGACTGACCATTGCACCACGGATTCATTGCGTCAAAGTTTGACATACAGATTCCCGAGTTCGACGAGACGCACCTGAAGTAGGTCAGAGGTTACATCGGTCGAAACGTTGTGAAAATAACATCCCAAGATGAAAATAGTAGTCTGAATAAAACAACTATAATTTTTCGTGCGTACAGTGGACCTCGGCTATTCGCGGTTTCACAAATTCGCGGATTTGCATCACAAGCATTGACTAACCATTTTCTTCGTAAATTCGGTATAACTTGCAAATATGATAGTCATTTAAGTCCAACTAAGGCCAATATGATAAAAACATGCAATTAAAAATGCTAATTATTCCGTCGAATTCATATTAAACGTGGCTCATGCAAAAACATTGGCAATACAAACTTTTGCCAACGAAACGGAAATATAAAAGAAAAAAAAAAAATTTGCAAACAGAAAGGGATAATTTATGCTAATTTGGTGGCTTTTATGCAAAAAAAAAAAAAAGAAAAAAAAAAAGAAAATGTACAAAAAACCCTTATTTTAGTAAACTTTGAGCCATCAAAATCAATTTGCGGATTTTCGCTATTCGCGGGGCTGTCTGTAACGTAACCTCCGCGAATAGCAGGGACCTACTCTATTTCATTTGGGCTAGCATATTTTTTTCTTTAGTTTTCTCTAGTATGTTATTAGCAGGACTTTATTTATTTATTTTTACTAATGAATCACCACTTATCAAGACCAGAAAGCCACTCGAGGATCAGGGTTAATGAAAAATAGATTGTCAGTTGAAAGATGAAGAATATTATGAGAGGATTGAGAATGATGGATGAAATGGACTACGTTGGTTTATGACAAGAATCTGTTGATATTTGATATGAAAGCGGCCATGTTGTCATCCCTCATTTCGACCTAGAAGACTTACCCGGCATTGCCTGGGCAGCAAAACATGTTGTACACAACTAATAAACCTTTGAAAAGGTATGAATCTCCCCCTTTTTCTATCCATTGGTACAACTACTGTCCGTCTGACGTTTCGTTTACAAAATAAAACATTTGTTTAGAAAAAAAAATGGTTATGAATTTTAACAGTTGATATGCCATAAAACAAAACACCCAACCTATTATTATACACTAGCAGGGCTACCCGGCGGAAAAGTGTAACATATTTTTTTAATTAAAACTTCCACATCTCTCTCTTTCTCGTTCTCCCACCCCTACGTACACAGACAACTCTTTTATAGTGATTCCTTGAGAAATGAGTCTGTATAAG
Source organism: Sepiola atlantica (assembly GCA_963556195.1). Lineage (NCBI taxonomy): Eukaryota > Metazoa > Mollusca > Cephalopoda > Sepiida > Sepiolidae > Sepiola > Sepiola atlantica. Next base: position 3,853,269 of record OY744533.1, on the reverse strand, counting down.
GGAAGTAACTCTTTAGTAAAAAAAAAAAAATCAGAGTTACTTCCCTTTAGTACAAAACCCTTAAAAGATAACCCCCACCCACACACCCTTGACGAAATCAGTGCTACTTTAGATTAGAAAGTTGTGGAAACATGATATGCTTCGGTTTTAGTTTCCATTACTATCTTTCCTTCCCTCTCTCTCATTTTCTCTATGCGTCTTTCTTTCTCTCTCTCCATATGTGTGTCCCTCTCTCTCTCTCCATGTGTGTGTGTGTCTCTCTCTCTCTCCATGTGTGTGCGTGTCTCTCTCTCTCCATGTGTGTGTGTGTATGTGTCTCTCTCTCTCCGTGTGTGTGTGTCTCTCTCTCTCTCTCTCCATGCGTGTGTGTATGTGTCTCTCTCTCTCCATGTGTGTGTGTGTCTCTCTCTCCATGTGTGTGTGTCTCTCTCTTTCCATGTGTGTGTGTGTCTCTCTTTCCATGTGTGTGTGTGTCTCTCTCTCTCTCTCTTTGTCTTTAATCTGCATTAAGAAATTAACTAGCGTGCCCCCTGGAAATTCCACGGTGCTTTCTACAGAATTTACTGTTAATAACAATAATCATCTTTTTGAAATAAATATTCTTTAAATAAATCAAACGAATACGTCTCTTCTTTTTGTATTTGCTAGCTGGTCTTGCCTGCTCGCTATCGCTTCACAGTTTAATTCCTATTCACTCATTGAAATCAGTGAAAAAGAAAAAAATATCACATGAAGATTGGTTAAATGATAAGTAAAAAATATGACATGGAGGTTGGTTGAATGATATCAAATTAAAGATATCAAATGAAAAATATCAGATGAAGATTGGTTAAATGATATCAAGTGACAAATATTACATGAGTGAAAAATATATAAAAATTGGTTAAATGACATCAAGTGAAAAATATCACATAAATATTGGTTAAATATCAAATGAAAAATATCACTTGAAGATTGGTTAAATGATATCAAATGAAAAATATTGCATAAAAATTGGTTAAATGATATCAAATGAAAATTGGTTAAATGATATCAAGTGAAAAATATCACATGAAAATTGGTTAAATGATATCAAGTGAAAAATATCACATAAAAATTGGTTAAATGATATCAAGTGAAAAATATCACATGAAAATTGGTTAAATAATATCAAGTGAAAAATATCACATGAAAATTGGTTAAATGATATCAAGTGAAAAATATCACATGAAAATTGGTTAAATGATATCAAATGAAAAATATCACATGAAAATTGGTTAAATGATATCAAATGAAAAATATTGCATGAAAATTGGTTAAATGATATCAAATGAAAAATATCACATAAAAATTGGTTTAATGATATCAAGTGAAAAATATCACATGAAGATTGGTTAAATGATATCAAGTGAAATATCACATGAAAATTGGTTAAATGATATCAAGTGAAAAATATCACATGAAAATTGGTTAAATGATATCAAATGAAAAATATCACATGAAGATAAAAGGTGTAAGAGTAAAGGAAAAAAAAATAGCAATAAAAAAATGATATCAAAATTGTAATAAAAATGAAGAGCAGATTTGAGAGCAAACGAAGGATTTACAACATGAGATAACACATGACTAATAAGCATGCCATGCTAATATGCGATATTTATGAAGACGGACAGAGTTACAGAAAGAAAATAACTCCAAAAACAATTTTTCTTTTTCTGAAAACAATACTTGTTTTATTTCTTTAGGTTTTCTTTCAGGGTCAAAGATTATTTCACCCAAATGTTTATAGATTGTTTCACCCAAATTTTTATAGATTGTTTCACCCAAATATTTATAGATTATTTCACCCAAATATTTATAGATTATTTCACCCAAATATTTATAGATTATTTCACCCAAATGTTTATAGATTATTTCACCCAAATGTTTATAGATTATTTCACCCAAATGTTTATAGATTATTTCACCCAAATGTTTATAGATTATTTCACCCAAATGTTTATAGATTATTTCACCCAAATATTTATAGATTATTTCACCCAAATATTTATAGATTATTTCACCCAAATATTTATAGATTATTTCACCCAAATATTTATAGATAATTTCACCCAAATATTTAAAGATAATTTCACCCAAATGTTTGAAGATTATTTTTTTCTTGTGGACTTTATTTTATAAGAAACTAAATTCAAGTAGTTTCTTAAATCTGTCAACCTGTTCCTGCAATAACAATAACATCCACAGCGTCAGAGTACCAATCTCCAAAATATTCAATATTGAAATCCTTAATGCTGATTGGATCAAAATATTCAATCTCGATTAGTTGCCTATATCGGACTTCGACCAATCAGAAAAAGTCTTTTGTGAGAACTGAGCACCTTTTAAGCTTAAGTGATGTCGCAAGTAAGAACCACAGCTTGCCACAGGAACCTATGTCATTCACATCATGGTCTTACTAACTGAGACACATTCTCTTGGAAGGCAAAAAAAACTTTGGCCAAACACCCTGGCTATTGGCATCTCGGCAAACAAAAGTCACAGTCATGGACTACTAAAATATAGCGACAGCTTAGACAGTATCACAAACTCACTCACAAGTCCATAACACACAGATGCAGCAAAGAAGGTGGACTCCCTCTACTGTGCTAGTAAACTCCTCACACCTGACATTATCCTGTATCTCTACAAAGCCACCATCCGCCCATACATGGAGTATTGTTGTCACATCTGGGCTGAGGCATCATCCACTAGTCTCTCCCTCCTAAACAAGGTCCAAAAAAGAGTCGCCAACTTAGTAGATCCCTCACTGTCCACCAGGCTCCAGCCCCTGCCCCATCGCTGCATACTTGTGCTTGTTTTACAAATACTTCAATGGATTGTGCTCCGATTGAACTGGCTGCTCTGGTGCCCCCCTCGACGAAAATACACTAGACCAACTCGACAATCAGCTAAATCCCATCCATTCACTGTGGAGGTCCCCAGATGCCGGAGAGCTTTCTATTTCAATAGCTTCTTTCATCGTGCTGCCGACCTATGGAACTCCCTCCCTGCCTCCTGTTTCCCCAACTGTATCGACATGCAGAAGTTTAAAACTAATGTAAACAGACATCTAGCTGCACAGCTCCCAACTTAGGATGACACCCAAAACCTACACCCTAATTCTCAGTAACCCCTTACGTCTACAGTGGCGGCCTGCCTTGTTTGGGGTGAAATATGTTAAAAAAAAAAATATGGACAAAGACAACCGTTTCTTCAAACATTTCTTTGAACATTTGTTAACTTCATTCGTTCGAACTCTCTTCTTTTGGTTGTTCAACAAAACGTAAATGAAGTTCATATATTATGTATTAGCAGGGGTACCCGGCGTTGTCCGGGGCTCTTCCCCCAGTCTTCTCTGCAGGAAAAAGTGTAACAATCTTTCTCTTCCCCGTGTTTGGTTTAGTAGTTTTGTTGCATATCAATCCTTTTCGGATTATTTAATGACGAATCAGGTCATTTTGGTAAAAGTTGTTATGCTTCAAGTTCTTTATATCTTCAAATATTTATTCATGGTGTTTGGTTGGGTTGTTTTGTTTTACGGCATATCAACCCTTTTCGGGTTATTTAATGACGAATCCGGTCATTTTGGTAAAAATTTCAATGCTTCAAATTCGTTATATGTTTAAATATTTATTCATGGTGTTTGGTTTTATCATTTTGTACGAGAAAAATGTTGTTTTTGGCTTTGCAGAACATGATTGAGTTTTGCAAAACAAATAGAAAAAAAATCCAACAACATCAATGTTTGGTGCATTTTTGGTCAGGAAGCCGGTATCTTCAGATGTAAAATCTCCTGATAAGTAAATAATAATAATAATGATGATAATAATAACAATCATCCACTTTTAATAATATAATGGCCACTTTCTCTATGGATGTCTGTCTGTCTGTCTGTCCGTCAGAATTTAAAAAAATGAATATCTTAAACTTCATTTAGAAATGGAACATATTGCATTAAAAGTAAATAATAAATTCCCAACAAATAAAGCAGATGCCATGACCAGAAATCGAACCCGAAACCTTGAGATCTTCAGTCTGAGGTTCTACCAACTGACCTATTTGGACTTTCTTATAAATAGATCCTAAAACATTCCCTTAATAAAATAATTATAACTTTGGCGTGACGTCATATACTTATGATTTAGGTCATGTTTCAAAACATGAATTCAAACATAAGCGATAATATAAACTAAATAAATGAATGGATAAACATTATCAATAGCGTTGGAAATTATTTTAATAGTCGAAAACAATTTATTTTGCTTTAAGTACGTATTGTATGTAGTTTTTTTTTCACAATTATGTAATTCTAGACAAGTAAATAGGAACCATCTTTCGCAGACAGCGAGAGAGAAAGGAGTGACGCGGTAGCCTAGAAAAAATATGCGACCGAAGGGAGAATATTTTTTCTAGTCATTATTATAATAAAGAGAGTCTGAAAGCAAATTTCAATTTTTTAAAATGATAATTTCAATTTTTTAAATGATAATTTCAATTTTTAAAATGATAATTTCAATTTTTAAAATGATAATTTCAATTTTTAAAATGATAATTTCAATTTTTAAAATGATAATTTCAATATTTAAAATGATGATTTCAATTTTTAAAATGATGATTTCAATTTTTAAAATGATAATTTCAATTTTTAAAATGATAATTTCAATATTTAAAATGATGATTTCAATTTTTAAAATGATAATTTCAATTTTTAAAATGATAATTTCAAGGAGAAAGTCATGTCGTGCTTCCATGGCAAACCTGCAAACACATCTGATGTGAAAGAAACACGAGGAAGAAGAAAAAAAACTTTGCTATTTTAAAAATATATCTGAAGAAAAAAATGAATCTGCAACAAATGTCGGTCCTTCTTATTCGGGCAGATGAAATTTTCATTTCTGATTTAGAAGAGTCAGTTGAAAGGGGAGATAATTCAATTTATAAGAGTCAGTTGAAAGGGGAGATAATTCAATTTATAAGAGTCAGTTGAAAGGGGAGATAATTCAATTTATAAGAGTCAGTTGAAAGGGGAGATAATTCAATTTATAAGAGTCAGTTGAAAGGGGAGATAATTCAATTTATAAGAGTCAGTTGAAAGGGGAGATAATTCAATTTATAAGAGTCAGTTGAAAGGGGAGATAATTCAATTTATAAGAGTCAGTTGAAAGGGGAGATAATTCAATTTATAAGAGTCAGTTGAAAGGGGAGATAATTCAATTTATAAGAGTCAGTTGAAAGGGGAGATAATTCAATTTATAAGAGTCTGTTGAAAGGGGAGATAATTCAATTTATAAGAGTCTGTTGAAAGGGGAGATAATTCAATTTATAAGAGTCTGTTGAAAGGGGAGATAATTCAATTTATAAGAGTCTGTTGAAAGGGGAGATAATTCAATTTATAAGAGTCAGTTGAAAGGGGAGATAATTCAATTTATAAGAGTCAGTTGAAAGGGGAGATAATTCAATTTATAAGAGTCAGTTGAAAGGGGAGATAATTCAATTTATAAGAGTCAGTTGAAAGGGGAGATAATTCAATTTATAAGAGTCAGTTGAAAGGGGAGATAATTCAATTTATAAGAGTCTGTTGAAAGGGGAGATAATTCAATTTATAAGAGTCTGTTGAAAGGGGAGATAATTCAATTTATAAGAGTCTGTTAAACGGGGAGATAATTCAATTTATAAGAGTCTGTTGAAAGGGGAGATAATTCAATTTATAAGAGTCAGTTGAAAGGGGAGATAATTCAATTTATAAGAGTCAGTTGAAAGGGGAGATAATTCAATTTATAAGAGTCAGTTGAAAGGGGAGATAATTCAATTTATAAGAGTCTGTTGAAAGGGGAGATAATTCAATTTATAAGAGTCAGTTGAAAGGGGAGATAATTCAATTTATAAGAGTCAGTTGAAAGGGGAGATAATTCAATTTATAAGAGTCAGTTGAAAGGGGAGATAATTCAATTTATAAGAGTCTGTTGAAAGGGGAGATAATTCAATTTATAAGAGTCAGTTGAAAGGGGAGATAATTCAATTTATAAGAGTCAGTTGAAAGGGGAGATAATTCAATTTATAAGAGTCAGTTGAAAGGGGAGATAATTCAATTTATAAGAGTCTGTTGAAAGGGGAGATAATTCAATTTATAAGAGTCTGTTGAAAGGGGAGATAATTCAATTTATAAGAGTCTGTTGAAAGGGGAGATAATTCAATTTATAAGAGTCTGTTGAAAGGGGAGATAATTCAATTTATAAGAGTCTGTTGAAAGGGGAGATAATTCAATTTATAAGAGTCAGTTGAAAGGGGAGATAATTCAATTTATAAGAGTCAGTTGAAAGGGGAGATAATTCAATTTATAAGAGTCAGTTGAAAGGGGAGATAATTCAATTTATAAGAGTCTGTTGAAAGGGGAGATAATTCAATTTATAAGAGTCTGTTAAACGGGGAGATAATTCAATTTATAAGAGTCTGTTAAACGGGGAGATAATTCAATTTATAAGAGTCAGTTGAAAGGGGAGATAATTCAATTTATAAGAGTCTGTTGAAAGGGGAGATAATTCAATTTATAAGAGTCTGTTAAACGGGGAGATAATTCAATATATAAGAGTCAGTTGAAAGGGGAGATAATTCAATTTATAAGAGTCAGTTGAAAGGGGAGATAATTCAATTTATAAGAGTCAGTTGAAAGGGGAGATAATTTAATTTATAAGAGTCAGTTGAAAGGGGAGATAATTCAATTTATAAGAGTCAGTTGAAAGGGGAGATAATTCAATTTATAAGAGTCTGTTGAAAGGGTAGATAATTCAATTTATAAGAGTCTGTTGAACGGGGAGATAATTCAATATATAAGAGTCTGTTGAAAGGGGAGATAATTCAATTTAGAAGAGTCAGTTGAAAGGGGAGATAATTCAATTTATAAGAGTCTGTTGAAAGGGGAGATAATTTAAACAGTTTTTCTTTTTTGTTGTAACCATAAGCCATAAGGAAAATCCAGAAAATTAGTAAGAAAATACATTTAAAAAAAGGGTACTTACCAAAATGTTAATGTTTGTTTATACGAATAAATGAGAAAGATTTTGTTCCGTGTTTACAACAAAGTTATGAATGAAATGTTTATTATTTTAAATTAATGCTTCAAGTTTTTTTAAAATGGCAAACTTTTGTGAAGTGATAGCTAACCGGCAAAACCAGCAAGTATTGAATAAAACAATTTTGAAAAAAAACCGCATTTAATTAAAATAATAATGGGGAAAACAAAACATTTTAAATGAAAGGAAGATGAGATTGATTGAAAGGAAAGTAGCGATAGAAATAGCGTTCGAGACATGCGCAGATATGTTAGCTCAGAAAATGCTAATTTTAAACGATGTTAGACAAAGGATGGTTACGGAAACGAAGACTGTTGTGTTGGGTTTCAGGTCTGATTAGATTCGACTATACATGAAATGTAGACATTCACCATTGTTACGACAATTTTTCAGACAAAATGAGGGGACAATCGTTGTGCAGGTACAGACATGTCCTGTGTGCAGACGACAATGCTGCCACAAAAATGGGATTCAACATGGAGGCCCCTGGGAAAAGGCCAAAGGGACAGCCAAAACAAAGATGGTTGGATACATTTAAAAAAAAAAAAAAATTTTTTTTTTGATTTTCGCTTGTATCTCCGACCCCCCCCCCCCCCCAAACCCCTAAAAATCCAAATGAAAGTAGGGTTTTGGTTAGAGTGGGGTAGGGTTTGGGTAGGGTAGGTTAGGGTTTTGGTTAGGGTAGGGTTTTGGTTAAGGTAGAGTTAGGGTTGGGTAGGGTATAACAGCATGGTTATATGAGCAAAAATCGACAAGGACAAAAAAAACTAATGCAGCACTTTGACAAAACGCTCCATTGTTATACTATACGTATATTTACTTATAGAAATATACCAATATTTTATGAGATTAATAGATGGGCATGCACGCGTGCGCACACATAATACGAATCGGACAAAACAGGCCAAAGCTTCTTTTTGCGAGATGAATTATAATAATAATAAAAATATGACAGTTTTTATACAACATTAGTAAGCAAAAAATATATTGACAAATATGAATTTTTTTTTTATGGAAGTCGCTCCACGAAGCCACTTGATGTAAGGAGCTAATCCTAATAATACAAAGGGAGAGGAAGGTGGAATCACTTCAAGAGAAACCAAACCTGAAAGAAAGCCAACCATCAACGTTTAATCCCCTGGACTCTAAACAGGCTAGCAAAAAAAGTCAGCCCTTCTAGAAACCCAATAGGGAAGGGGTTACCAGACTATAATCTACCAAAATTTGAGGAAATCAGTTATTCAGAAAATTAGTACACCATTATTAAATATTTTAGCAATTAATAATATTAATAATAATATTAGTATTAATAATATTAGTTTTAATAATATTAATATCAATAGTATTAATAATAGTATTAATAATATTAGTTTTAATAATATTAATATTGATAATAGTATTTATAATATTAATTTTAATAATATTAGTATTAATAATATTAGTATTAATAATAATATCAGTTTTTGATAATATTAATATTAATAATAATATTAGTTTTTATAATAAAAATGTTAATACTAGCATTTATAATAGTATTAATAATATTAATAATATCAATAATAATATTAGTATTAATAATATTAGTTTTAATAATAATATTAATAAAAATATTAGTATTAATAATATTAGTTTTAATAATATTAATATTAATAAAAATATTAGTATTAATAATATTAGTTTTAATACTAATATTAATATTAATAATATTAGTTTTAATACTAATATTAATATTAATAAAAATATTAATATTAGTATTAAGGACATAAGTTGCAGGAAAGTTAAAAAAAAAATGATGAGGGGTGGATGAGAGGGTGTTTTGATTTTCTTTTCCAAATCCAGTTACTAAGATTGGGTTAAGGTTAAGTTAAGGTTAAGGTTAGGAAGAAATCAAGAAGCAAGGAAGGTATTTCAAAATTGAAGGTCAGTGACACTAACCACTTCCTCCGGCCTGTCATCTATGTTGCTGTCCATCACATGGATGGCTGCCTCTCTAATGACCGACTGGGCAGCCCGCAGCCTATTGGGGTCCGAGTCGAAATTATCTTGGGCCTCCAAAGCACTGGCATATGATGTTTCGGTACTACTGCTCCCCTTCTTCAGGGGGGACATTTTTTCAGGAGTTCCAGGCAGTGGAGATGTGCCTGCCAGTGTGCCAGCTTCACTTGAACTGAGGGGCGCAAAAGACTGGGAATCTGGAAGAGAAGCCAATGAATGAGGCCAGGACACACCGTAATTGCATCACCCATCCGAAGAGCAGACGCAGTTCGTACACACGCACAATTTAACAATTTGGTATCATGCAAAATGAAGACAAATTTAAACATACATTATAATAAAAATAAAATTAAAATAAATAAAAATTAAAAAAAAATAAAAAAATAACAATAAAAATGATAATTAAAATGATAATAAAAATGATAATTAAAATAATTAAAATAAAAATAAATTAATAAAAATAAAAATAAATTAATACAAATAATGAAAATAATAATAATAATAATTTAAAAAAATAATTAAAAAAATAATAAAATAAAAATATAAATAATAATAAAAATAAAATAAAAATAAAATAAAGATAAAATAATAAAAATAAAATAATAAAAATAAAATTAAAATAAAATAAAAATAGTAATAAATAAAAATAGTAATAAAAATAGTAATAAAAAATAAAAATAAAAAAATAAAAATAAAAATAAAAAAATAATAAAAATACAATAAAATTAAAACAACAACAATAAAAATAACAATAATAACAATAAGAATAACACAAACTATAATATCTACTTTTTTTTACCTATGTTCTTTGCACAAAAAAATCTACTAAATTCTAAATAAGCCATGCAAAACTAAGGAGTTCTAACAAAAGATTGTGCTCAACACTTTTTAATAACCGAAGTTAAGCAACATTGAGCCTGATCAGTATTAAATGGGTGACCATTTGCGAATACCAGATGTTGTATGTGCTCTCCGCTTATCCCAGCAGTGTTTCCAGTCGTCCTGGACTTCTCCTTGCCACTGGAATCAAGCAGTGCTAACTTGGAAGAAGTGTGGTTGGAGATTGTGCAACCCTTGCTTCACAATTACATGTGCAGCCACCCTTACAGGGGTATCCATTGTCTCGTAACACTGAATGGAGGCCATGACATAACATACTGAAAGTGTTCTCTTTCACACTCTTGTGCGTGTGTGTTAATCTTCGGCCAACAATCAAATTACATTGACGAGTTAAAAATGAGCACAATATTAACTTTTTGCTTTCGGTAGAGTCGAGGTGATAAAATGTTAATTATTTCCATATAAGTAGTCTTTTTTTTCTTTTTTTTTTTTTTAAATACTTTTTAAAAAGTTTTTTTATTTGAAAAAAAAAAAAAAAAAATAATTTTTTTTTTTTAATACTTTTTAAAAAGTTTTTTTATTTGAAAAAAAAATAAATAAAAATAAAAAATTTATTTTTTTTAAAAATATTTTAAAAAGTTTTTTATTTGAAAAAAAAAAAAAAAAAAAAAAATTTTTTTAATACTTAAAAAGTTTTTTTTGAAAAAAAAAAAAAAAAAAATTTTTTTTTTTTAATTTGAAAAAAAAAATTAATAAAAAATTTTTTTTTTTTAAATTCAATTTTGTAAATATGAAATAATTAAGATTATTTGAATTATTCAAAACTACTGTTCTCATCCTAGACGTTATTCTCACAACGTTTCGACTGATGTAACCTTCGACCTTCATCAGGTGTCTCTTATCGAACGTGGGAACTTTCCAGTCGAACTCTGAAATCTATATGGAATTTCCAACTCAACTCCTGACTTAATCCACGGAGACGTCGTGCAAGCGATAAAGTAATAATCTAAGTGACGCTGGAGGTTGAAGGTTCAATCCTCACTAGGGGCGAGAATCACACCCAATATGAGAACTGTAGTCCGAGTAATAAAACTTATCAATGCTGAAGTTCAAAAATTCCAAAACATGAAATAATTCACTTTAAAGTGTTAAAAGGGAAATTAAAATTCGAACAATTTCAATTTTTTGTCTTCCCTTAATCGATTAAATTATTTTTAAAAATAAAAATAAAAAAAAGCCCCTCAGTTATTGTTTATCGATATAAACAGAAATTACTGACTTAGTAACTTATACATCAAAGTTGTTTATTATTTGAAAAATTCAGGTGGATGTTTCTCTAATACAAAGAACACATTGTATGCGACACTTTAAATGAATCGTAGGACATCACATATTTCCTCTCTTTTTTATCTCTCAGTCTAAGAAAAAGAATCGAGTAAATACACGTAACTAGCAGTAGTAATACTATTTAAAAATTAAATTTAAATATATATTTTCACTAAACAAACGATCATGTCAGTTTAAAATAAAATTTCCATATTTGTACGTTATCTCGACACTTTATGATAAAGAGAATATTTTTTTTATAAAATATTTAGAAAACCTTGCACAACGCAAATCATTTGTTTTTAAAAATAAATTACTTATTTACCTTAAAAAGATTTTTTTTTTTTTTTTTTTTTACAAACTTGAGTACTTTCGGTAATATATACCATCTTCAAAAGAATATTTTCTTTTTTTTTCTTCTTGATTGAGACATACTTATCGCAGCCAAGTTGAAATTTGTCTTGGTGTTAGGACGAAAATGTTGATATGGCGTGTATATCACGTGGTTGCGTGGAAAGATATTTTGAAAAGTCACACATTTGAAGCGTTGGCGGAATGGCAATAATAAAGAGAATATTTTTTTCGTCCTAACATCAAGACGAATTTCAACTTGGCTGCGATAAGTATGTCTCAACCAAGAAGAAAAAAAAGAAAATATTCTTTTGAAGATGGTATATATTACCGAAAGTACTCAAGTTTGTAAAAAAAAAAAAAAAAAAAATGTTTTTAAGGTAAATAAATAATTTACTTTTAAAAACAAATAATTTGCGTTGTTCAAGGTTTTCTAAATATTTTATAAAAAAATATTCTCTTCATTATTGCCATCCCGCCAACGCTTCAAATGTGTGACTTTTCAAAATAACTTTAATTTATATTTAAACTATTTTTTTTAAAGGAAATAAAAGTACTATTCATGTATATGTTCGTCATTAACCTCAATACAAACTGCCTGAGATTGTTATCAAGAATGCCATGGATTGGAAGGCGAGATCTTAAAATTTGGCTTTGTTTTATCTCAGAGATTACACAGAATATTAAATGAAATTAAAATCTGGTGACAGATAAAGCACAAGTATGGAAATTTTTTATTTATATGTAATGAGTTTTACTCTGCCTTCGTGGAGAGTCAAGAATTTTTTAATTTTTAAAAAATTATTTTCCCCAATGAAAAAGAATTGCATAAATTCTTTTGTAGATTAAACAAATACAAATATGTAATTACTATTTGACATTTAACAACGACATGCACATGACAATGAAAAAAAAGGGGGAGCATAAATCTAAGTGTTTAACAGATTATATGAAAGAAATCAAACAGAATTTGAATAACGAAAACAAGTGAAAGAACAAAAAACAAAGAAAACATTGCAAAAGATCAGAAAGATAGAATCAATAAAAATGCTATGAAAAATACAAGGAAAACAAAAAGCTTACAATGGAGATACGTCGGCGTCGGCGGTAAATGATAAGTTAGGAACATGCAAGAAATGGCGATTGCAATTATGATATGGATGGACATTCAGGTGTGTCACTTCATTCGGGGGTCGAGAAGAACTTGGGTGAGGGAAGAGACGAGGACAAAGATCGATTATTGAATGGATAGAAAAAGATTAAGATTTTAGTAAAATTGGGACGATTCATGAATGGATCGAAATTCTCTCGAGAGAGAGTGAAAGAGAGAGAGAGAGTGAAAGAGAGAGAGAGAGTGAAAGAGAGTGAAAGAGTGAAAGAGAGTGAAAGAGAGAGAGAGAGTGAAAGAGAGAGAGAGAGTGAAAGAGAGAGAGAGAGAGTGAAAGAGAGAGAGAGAGAGTGAAAGAGAGAGAGAGAGAGTGAAAGAGAGAGTGAAAGAGAGAGAGAGAGAGTGAAAGAGAGAGAGAGAGTGAAAGAGAGAGAGAGAGTGAAAGAGAGAGAGAGAGTGAAAGAGAGAGAGAGAGTGAAAGAGAGAGAGAGAGTGAAAGAGAGAGAGAGAGAGTGAAAGAGAGAGAGAGAGAGAGTGAAAGAGAGAGAGAGAGAGAGTGAAAGAGAGAGAGAGTGAAAGAGAGAGAGAGTGAAAGAGAAAGAGTGTGAAAGAGAGAGAGAGAGAGTGAAAGAGAGAGAGAGAGAGTGAAAGAGAGAGAGAGAGAGTGAAAGAGAGAGAGAGAGAGTGAAAGAGAGAGAGAGAGAGTGAAAGAGAGAGAGAGAGTGAAAGAGAGTGAAAGAGAGTGAAAGAGAGTGAAAGAGAGTGAAAGAGAGAGAGAGAGTGAAAGAGAGAGAGAGAGTGAAAGAGAGAGAGAGAGTGAAAGAGAGAGAGAGAGTGAAAGAGAGAGAGAGAGTGAAAGAGAGAGAGAGAGTGAAAGAGAGAGAGA
>OY744533.1:3802172-3834672 GCA_963556195.1 Sepiola atlantica | reverse complement strand
CTACTCGATAGTTTATAAATTCCTTTCAAGTTTTGCACACACACGAAGTAATTGATGTTTTGTCAATTAAAATGGCTGACTTGTTTACGAAGAAATCTAAATGAATTATGATGGATTTAATCTCGTAACTTTATTAGGAACCGGCTTGAAATAATAACATTATTTAGACAACGATTTTTTACATGGGGAGAATGGGGGTGGTGCTTTGTTAACTATTCTGTACTTTCACGTAACAATTTAATAAACAGAAGATATCGTAAAAATTGAATTTAACTTGGAAATTTTATGTAAAATATAACCCGGTCCAAACCATTAATTTTGTAACGTAATTACGAACCGGATTGAAATAACATTATTTAGAAAGCCATTCTTAACATGGAGTGAGGGGGGCTTTGTTAACTATTCTGTACTTTCACCTAACAATTTAATAAACAAAAGATATCGTAAAAATTTAATTTAACTTGAAAATCTTATCTAAAAAATAGCCTAGTTCGTAAACTGCACAAGTACCAAAAAAATAATATAAAAAATATTCTTCACTGGGGAGGGGGTAGCCCCGTATTTACAAGTATATCTCCTGTAAAAACGGTTCTAAAATCTATTTTCAATCGATATTTATTCGATAATTGCCGAATTTTCCTACTTGGCCAAAATTGCCGAGTTTTCCGTTGCCGAATTTTCCTAAATTGTGTATTATACATACATACTTCTATCCAGTCAAGCACACTATCTAGTCTAAGAGAAGAAAAACAACATAACTTTCACTAATACACTTAGGAACGGTATGAATCCACAAATATCCTCCCCAAAGTTATATGAATTAAATAGTAGGGTAGACTGTACTCTGAAACCTTGATTGGGCAACTTACCTCCCCTATCTAGAGTGCTAATTTTCGGAGTTTTTATTAAACAGAGAGATAGCAGTGTACTTTTTAAAAGGGCCTTAGTAATAATCTCAGGTCAGCTAGTAAACATTTTGAATTCTCTCTCGCCTAACTTTCTTTAATCTTTCCAAAGAAATAGAACGCTCAAGTCACTGACTGCAATAAAAACTTTAATGACGCCTTTGATCTGTTTCATCCCTTGATAGCAAGTCGTTGGGGTGGGGGGGGGTAACGAATAGAACAATAAAAAAAAGATTCTTAAACACATTACAATTAAATAAAATGAGCCCTCCTCTCCTTCGCTCCAGCAAAAAGGAGCGTGCTCCTTTTTGGAGGGCTCCATAAAGCCCTGTATATATATATATATATATATATATATATATATATATATTTAAAAAAAATATTTGTAGCCCCTAGAAAACCTCTAGATAGGCACTGTAAGTGTAGTATTAACACAGCATGACGTCGCTAACTATAAATGCATCGTTCCTTTCATTAAGTTGAACCGGATAAAGTGTTAAAATTATCACTGTTTATTTAGCTATTCAGCGGTGGCCGAGTGGTTCTAGGTGTCGGGATTTGAGTTGTAAAATACTCGTAGCCCGGGGTTTCGAATCACGCGATCAGTAGTGAATAGTTATATCTCTATGCTGATGAGTACCGATTAAAAAGGACAAAACGTATACGTACATAGATAATAAACAAAACCAAAGACATATAAGTTTATTTTAAGACAGAATTAGAGGTAAAATATGTTTAAGTGAGGTTTGAAACTAAAACCTCTGCTTTCAATTATTGCATGCTAACCGATTTAGTCACCAAATCAATTCTCTATTTCATAGTCGACAATTGGTTAGAACCAGAACAGGCGGCATTCTTTTTGTCTTCCTTCCCGCTCTCATTTTAGTTTCTTTCTTTGCACCTGTCAGCCAAAGACAACAAAAAGAAAGGAAAGAAAGAAAACGAAAAGAACAAATCAAGATTTCCCTCTTTTTCAACAGTGAATCATTAAAGATTTGTCTTAATTTTTTTACCGGTGTCCATGGGAAGAGTAGGAGTACATCTAAATTAGGGAGTGAAAACTACCATCTTTTCCTTTATCCATGACTAAAAAAAAATTATTGATCAGGATTAAATATAAAAATCTATGAAATCGATTGAAAATAATTTTTTTTTGCTTTTAAGAACACGGACCAATATTTGCTAAATCTGACGGAAGAAACAGATTTTTTTCTACCCATTTTTAAAATAGCTATTAATCACAAACTTGGGAGGCGGGGGATAAACTTTACTATATACATAAAGACCAAGAAGTTTGTGTATGCGGTGGGGGAGATATAATTCCATACTTATCTCCCTTATATTCACAATTTCTTATAGGGCAAAGAATGTTTAATAAAAAAAGACTTCTTTTTTTTTTACATTGTTCATTTTTTTTTTTTTATTAATCTTTCTTTACCCAATAAGAAATTGCCAAAAATGCCTATAGATATCAATGAAAAGACCACATGGAAAAAAAAAGAGTCAATTCCTGATCACACGTAGATGTCCGGCTTGAAATATTGTTGACTCTGGACGTCGAATGGAACGATATTCAATCTACAAGTGTATAGATTCCACACCATTTTCATATAGAAGGAGCGCCGGCAGAGTAATTTACTCCTCTCCAGGAGTTAGGCACAAGGCCAGTTTTTATCCTACTCCCACAAGTAAGATGTGACCCACGCTCGGGTCGGAAAGTGGGGGTTGAAAAGCCAGCGCCCGAGAGGTGAGCACTCTGACCATTAAAAATTGCCTGGGCAGCCCCGTCGGCATTCCCCGGTAGGGGCGCCTCAAGCAGTAAGCAATTAACTTACTCCTCCCCAAAGAGGGGAGGCAAAGCCTGGGAGGGTGGACCTCCTAGAACTGCACAGGACAATCCCATAGACCGGCGTAAATCAAGCCCCGAAGGCCAAGACAATACCAGTCTATAGGGTGCAGTATCCATCGGAACAGATACTACACTTTGATCTCGACCAAAAGGCCTCCTAGACACAGAAATCTCAACAATATCGTCCGACGAGCCCTAGACATCATTGGCGTCCAGTCGATCCTCAATCAGTTGGGCTCGACACAAGGAATTGCAAAAAACCCGGTGGCCTGACTGTTTCCCTTTGCGAATGGCAAGTTTCTAATATAGTATACGACTAGTGTCGACACTTTTGTGCCCTCGTCAGTAATGGAATCGGCAACAAACCCTAGACATGTACCAGTGTCAACAGAGGACAGCAAGTAATCCAAATATGCTTATCTTCTTAACAGATTTGTGTTCAAACCGATCGCGTGGAAATGAGTGGAGCATTAGGCTCCGCCACGCGGGACTTCCTTAACAGCCGTGGTTTATTTTAACGACGCGACACACTGAGGACAATCATGAATTCACTTAGTGCTTCTCCATCGCCACTGTTCAAAGGAAATGCCTCGAGCCTGCTCTTGGCCTGCCAAGCAAACAGGACATCCGATAATTTGCATATTGGTTTTGCAAAACGACATTTTATTAATTAACTATTATTTGTCGGGGTTGAATTTACAAGTCACATTTGAATTGCCTACTAGACACCATCCTCGAGTGTCTTCGGTCTCTCGGTACAAGGGTTTGTGAGGACAACCTGACATGAGGATACTTACCCCTACAAATAAACCCTGACCAAATATTCAAAATTACATAGTATCCGCAGCAGAAATAAGATCCCCTCAGCACGGCTATACACTTGCTCATACGAGGAATAGTGCATCTTCTCCTAGTGATGTTACCTCAAGTAACACCACTTAGCTGGATACTCCACCAGACTAGATGAATTCTTGTCCTGGAATCTGGTAACCCAACAGACCACAAGAATGACATACTTGACTGGTCAGTTGGGGAGAGAATAAATCTATTATTCTTAATAGAATATCTGGGTATCTATGTGTCTCATATAGAGATCAAGTGTTAGCCCTAGGAAGGGGCCCCCCTTGATTTCTGAGAACTTCGACTGAAGTAAAATGAAACATTGATAGAAAAAAATAACGGAAATTTACATTAAATTTCTAATGACCGACAGGGATACCCCACCCCAGTACACAAGATACGGAATAAGTTTTATATCCTCGAGAAATAGATTTATATATATATATTAGAAGCACAGGTTATATTGAAGCAGTTAGCTCCCAAAATGGCTGCCAAATATTATCATATAGTTTTGTCTGATTTTCCAACTGGTGAAAGGACAAATTAATCCACTGTATTATTTTTTCATATTTCTGGGGATTTTTTTTTTTTTTTTTTTTTTTTTTTTTTTTAACTATTTTTAAAAATTTTATTTTGCAAATATTAATTAGTTTTCTGATTTTTGTGGCTGAAATTATATTTTTTCTGATTATTTTAGAAAATATTTTTTTTCTGATTTTCATGGATTTCGTATTTTTTAAATTTTATTTTAGAAAATATTTTTTTTTCTGATTTTTATGGATTTTGTATTTTTAAAAATTTTATTTCGCAAATATTAATTTACAAATAAAATCAAACAGTGTTTATTAAGAATGTTGCCATCCAGCGGTAGGTTAAAAGAAGGGTACGTTTTCTTTTGCGAGAAACAAATAATAGAATCAAACAGTGTTTATTAAAAATTAAATTGAAATATATTACAAATTAAACATCAGAATAATGGTGTATTTAATATAGAATATTGCCAAAATAAATTGTCTTTAAATATACAATTTAATCTGCAAAAATCGGAAAAGTGAATATTTGCAAAAAAAAAAAAAAAAACTAAAAAAAGAACAAAAAAAAAATTAAAAAAAAAAACAAAATAAAAATAAACTAAAAAAAAAAAAAAAAAAAAAAAAAAAATTAATATGGTGGATTAATTTGCCATTTCACCGGTTGACGAAGCAGACAACACTAATCAATAAAATTTGGCAGCCGTTTTGCCAGCTAACCGCTTTAATATAACCGAAGCACAAAAGCAAGCAAAAAATAAAGAAAACATTCTTACCAAAATAATTTTGAATGAATAAATTGAAATGCAAACCTTTTAAATCTTTGAGACTTTGATAAATACAAATGTTTGAAAATGAAGTTGAAATGAGAAAAACTGAAATCCAAAAGTGATTTTGAAATGCGAAATAAACCACACGAAACGAGGAATTTCGTAATGTATGGTTGCGGATCATTTACAACGAAATGGGTTTCATATTACTCTCAAACAAATTATTTTTACTTAAAATCAGTGATGGGACGATTATAATATACCCCCCCCCCCCCTCCCCAGATTCCAATACAATTACCGATTCTGTTCTAAATTCCTGATTCGGATTCTTTTAAAACCTCTAAATATTTATAGAGTTATTGTTTTTCAATTTTTTTTTATTTTCGGATTACCGTAAAAACCCATGTAATACGTGCATATATTTTTGCAAACATAAAAAATACACTTCTGGGGGGAGGGGGGAGGCAGGATCTATAGATTTTAGTTTTACTGGTAGTTTAAAATCAATAATTATTTAAAATCAATAATTATTTAAAATCAATAATTATTTATCATTTTACCATTAGTACCAGCAATGGGAAATTAAGTTTAAAAAAAAACAACAAAAAAAACAAAAAAAAAAACAATTAAAAAAATCGTTTTTAGCATTGGAAAATAGTCACAAATTTTTCCGATTCCGATTAATCGTCCAAACACGAATGAAAATAACATTTATTCATTTTTTATACTAATGGTTCCACCACTTAGCAAGGCCAAAAGCCACTCAAGGATAAGTGTTGGTGAGAATTTCAGTTGGATGATGGAACAATACTATGAGAGGATTGAGAACTATGATAAATTCACAGGACGACATGACAGAAATTTGTTGACATTGGACTTGAAGACGACCCTGTTGTAGGCTATAGGGAAGCATTCCCATGGTATTGTGTTCCACAGGTTGAAAGTTCTTGGAAAGAAACTTTGTTCATGGAAGTTCCGTCTGATTTTAGGTCCACAGAGGAAGAGTCCCTTCGTCTGAATGACACTGGGGTCACCCAAGATATCCTGGCAATCATTTTTTTTACGATTTTCTGGCTTCCGGATAGTGTTACTCAGTGCCAGACGACCTGTCCACTCTCGGACATTGACATCCCACCTCTTTCCTTGTCCACCGCTTTTTCTTTCTCCATTTGCAGTTCCTTGCAATATTATCTTTGTGATACCTTATTATCATGCGACATGGCCGTCTGAGTTTGCCGTTGCAGTCAGTCGATCGACATATATGGACTCTATACCCTTTCATGTAGAACGAGCGCCGGCAGATTTCCTAGACACAGTTTGTGATGTTTCTTCACTAATAACATTTATGAAAGTTGTTATTCAGAAGAGGAAGGCTGCCACCTCGCCACTGCGACTACAGAAATTCGACCAGCTTATTATGTTGATGACGTGGACGCACAGGTAACATGAATTGGAACAAATACATTGAAGACATTGCCAAGGCTGCAGCAAAGAAGGTGGGCTCCCTCTACTGTGCTAGTAAACTCCTCACACCTGACATTATCCTGTATCTCTACAAAGCCACCATCCGCCCATGCATGGAGTATTGTTGCCACATCTGGGCTGGTGCATAATCTACTAGTCTCTCCCTCCTTGATAAGGTTAAAAAAAGAGTCGCCAACCTAATAGGTCCCTCACTGTCAGCCAATCTCTATCTCCTGTCCCATCGCCGCAATGTAGCATCCTTGTGCTTGTTTTACAAATACTTCAATGGATTATGCTCCGATGAATTGGCTACTCTGGTGCCCCCTCGACGTAAATTCACTAGACCAACTCGACAATCAATTAAATCCCATCCCCAGATGCAGGAGAGCTTTCTACTCAAATAGCTTCTTTCCTCGTGCTGCTGGCCTCTGGAACTCCCTCCCTGCCCCCTGTTTCCCCGACAGTACTGACATGCAGAAATTTAAAACTAATGTAAACAGACATCTCGCTGCGCAGATCCCAGTTTAGGTTGACCCCCCCCCCCCCCAACCTTCTCCCCTTTTCTTTCTTCTCAGTAGCCCCTTACGTCTACAGTGGCGGCCTGCCTTGTTTGGGGTGAACTACGTTAAAAAAAAAAAAATAAAAAAAAATTGAATAACACCCTAGCAACGTTATAGAGAGAAGACGGTAGAGTAAAAAGAAGATGGTAACCTCACCAGCTGATTTTGTCGACAAAGTGAACGCACTGTGGGGGGGTGGGGGTGAGTTGAGGAATACCCCAGTTATGTTACATCTGAGAGTAATGCCGACTATAAAGTAGTAAATTACTGAAAATTGTTAAGGTACTTTACTTCAATACAGGGTGTTGTGGGATATGTTTTCTCCCTTGGTTATTAATTTACTCCTCTCCAGGAGTTAGGCACACGGCCAGTTTTTATCTTACTCTCACAAGATGTGACCCAAGGTCGGGTCGGGAAAGTGGGGTTTAAAAATTGCCTAGGCAGCCCCGTCGGCATTCCCCGGTAGGGGCGCCTCAGGCAGTAAGCAATAAACTTATTCCTCCCCAAAGAGGGGAGGCGAAGCCTGGGAGTTTGGACCTCCTAGAACTGCACAGGACAGACCCATAGACCGGCGTAAATCAAGCCCCAAAGGCCAAGACAATACCAGTCTATGGGGTGCAGTATCCATCGGAACAGATACTACACTTTGATATTGGTTTGATCTTGTTCTCCCTTGGTTAGATATTATGATTTCTTGTCTGTTTGAGAGTAATTCCGAAACCTATTTCACTTAATCAGTAATTAGCGACCATAAATTCGTAAATTACACTTAAACATTTATGGTGCAACACCAGAGGGCGTGCGCGCGCGCGAGAAAAAGAGCGAGCGAGAAGCACACACCCAGACACAGATATACACCGCAGGGCAGGCTGACTTAGCAAACGGATGATGGTATACGGTTCACGAAAATAATCAGATGAGCAAAAGATGAGAACAAGCATCGGTAGATGTCGACTAAAATGGAAACAAAACTTACAATACAGCAGAAGTGAATGGTTGGCATGCGGGAAATTTTGGAGAAAACCTGTAGAAAAACAGGATTGCTAAGAAACGGTTTCCTCTTGAAGTGAATAAAAAAATATTGTAGAATTTGTGGTACAGTTAATAAACTTAGTATTTTTTGAAAAGGAAAGAACTTTTTTTTTCCCCCGCTGAATTTTTATTGTTTTTATGCGGATGGGGAGAAAAGAGATAACCAAGTATTTACTATTTAGTGATAAATAGTTCAATATATGGAATATTTATGAAAACAATGTAAGATATAAAGAAAGGCATTAATTGCAAATTACAATATAAACTCTGATATACAGTGGTACAGCTTGGGTTAATGGAGAAGGGAGGAAAATAGCTGAGATTGTGTAAACATAGTAAGACAGAAAAGAGAGAGAGGGAGGGAAAGAGAGAGAGAGGGGGAGGAAAAGAAAGAGGGAAAGAGAGGAGAGAAAGAAAGAGGGAGGGAAAGAAAGAGAAAGAAAGAGGGAAAGAAAGAAAGAGGGAAAGAAAGAGAGAGGGAAAGAAAGAGGGAAAGAAAGAGAGAGGGAAAGAAAGAGAGAGGGAGGGAGGGAAAGAAAGAGAGAGGGAGGGAAAGAAAGAGAGAGGGAGGGAAAGAAAGAGAGAGGGAGGGAAAGAAAGAGAGAGGGAGGGAAAGAAAGAGAGAGGGAGGGAAAGAAAGAGAGAGAGAAAGAGAGGGAAGGAAAGAAAGAGAGAAAGAGAGGGAAGGAAAGAAAGAGAGAAAGAGGGAGGGAAAGAAAGAGGGAGGGAAAGAAAGAGGGAGGGAAAGAAAGAGGGAGGGAAAGAAAGAGGGAGGGAAAGAAAGAGGGAAAGAAAGAAAGAGAGGGAGGGAAAGAAAGAAAGAGAGGGAGGGAAAGAAAGAAAGAGAGGGAGGGAAAGAAAGAAAGAGAGGGAGGGAAAGAAAGAAAGAGAGGGAGGGAAAGAAAGAAAGAGAGGGAGGGAAAGAAAGAAAGAGAGGGAGGGAAAGAAAGAAAGAGAGGGAGGGAAAGAAAGAAAGAGAGGGAGGGAAAGAAAGAAAGAGAGGGAGGGAAAGAAAGAAAGAGAGGGAGGGAAAGAAAGAAAGAGAGGGAGGGAAAGAAAGAAAGAGAGGGAGGGAAAGAAAGAAAGAGAGGGAGGGAAAGAAAGAGAGAGAGAGGGAAAGAAAGAGAGAGAGAGAGGGAAAGAAAGAGAGAGAGAGGGAAAGAAAGAGAGAGAGAGGGAAAGAAAGAGAGAGAGAGGGAAAGAAAGAGAGAGAGAGGGAAAGAAAGAGAGAGAGAGGGAAAGAAAGAGAGAGAGAGGGAAAGAAAGAGAGAGAGAGGGAAAGAAAGAGAGAGAGAGGGAAAGAAAGAGAGAGAGAGGGAAAGAAAGAGAGAGAGAGGGAAAGAAAGAGAGAGAGAGGGAAAGAAAGAGAGAGAGAGGGAAAGAAAGAGAGAGAGAGGGAAAGAGAGAGAGAGAGGGAAAGAAAGAGAGAGAGAGGGAAAGAAAGAGAGAGAGAGGGAAAGAAAGAGAGAGAGAGGGAAAGAAAGAGAGAGAGAGGGAAAGAAAGAGAGAGAGAGGGAAAGAAAGAGAGAGAGAGGGAAAGAAAGAGAGAGAGGGGGAAAGAAAGAGAGAGAGGGGGAAAGAAAGAGAGAGAGGGGGAAAGAAAGAGAGAGAGGGAGGGAAAGAAAGAGAGAGAGAGGGAAAGAAAGAGAGAGAGGGAAAGAAAGAGAGAGAGAGAGAGAGAGAGGGAAAGAAAGAGAGAGAGAGAGAAAGAAAGAGAGAGAGATGGTTGCAAAGAGAATAAAATACAAATAACAGCTCGATTGGCTAACTTTTTGTTGAAGCAAAAAATTGTCAATATTTTTTTGTTAATTTAATTTTGTTTACTTTTTCTTATCGCTTAGTTGTGTCTTCTAGTCGCTTAGTTGTGTCTTCTAGTCGCTTAGTTGTGTCTTCTAGTCGCTTAGTTCAGTTTCAATGATTCAAAACGGCAAAACGGCAAAACGGTGAATAGGAATTAAATTGTCAAGTGATAGCGAGCAAGCGAAACAAGATAGTAAGGAGTCTACGAGTAAAATTAACAAAATAATCGGTTTTCTGCAACGAAGACCATTTTTTTTGACAAATCTACCTGCGTCTGTCATCATCATCGGTTTAACGTCCGTTTTACATGTTTGCATGTGTTGGGCGTCTTTTAGAAAATGACTTACAAACTAACCTATCTCTGGTCAGGTCTTTATTTATCCCTCTTTCTCTCAAGTCCATTCTCATCACTTCCTTCCATATTTTCCTTGGCCTTCCCTTGTCAACTGAACATGCTACCTCAACTGATATACATCTACTAACCCAAGAACTCTCATCCATTCTTTCAACGTGGTCATACTATTGAAGTCTTCTGCTCTGCACATATCTCCCTATACTATCCAGATTTAATCTTCCTCTGAGGTCATCAGATCTAAGCCTGTCTTTAACACTCACATTACACATCCATCATATCATTGTCGTATCATTTATCTCCATGCAACAAATGTCCTCAACCCTCAATAGCCAGGTTTCACTTCGTTACATTATCACACTGCATACCTATTCCTGATAGACTCTTCCGTTGGTTCACAGTGGTAACGCTCTGCTGGTTAGTAATGACAGAAGTTATTCGAACTTGCTCCATCCATTCCTAACTCTTGCCATCACACTAGCACCTTTGAAATGAAATGTTTAAGAACTATTTTTGGACTAAATATGCGAGATAGACAAAGAAATGCGGACATCAGAAAGAGGCTGAATATAAAAAGATTAACGTGGTTTGGACAAGTTTTTTTGGTCGTCAGTCTCCAGCTATGTAAAGAAATTAGATCAAGAAGATTTAATTCAAGAAAGATCAAGGGGACAACCACCAAAGAGATGGGTCGACTAGATAAGGATTGAGACTGGCATGCTGCTCCTGACAATTGAAAAACTTGTTCAAAACTATGATAAGTGGAAGAATTTTGTTTTCAAGTATGTAGTGAAGCTCTCTGAAGTATGCAAATTAGTCAGTCAAGTCATTCCAATATTATTGGAAGAATATATTAAATGAAGGTGACAAATGAGTACATGTTAAACTCCGTGATGAACTAGCTTCCTACGAAAAAATAAAATAAAATTTTAAAAAGATGATAATTGAAGAAAAAGGAAAAAAAAAATGATAATTGAAGAAAAAGAAAAAAAATGATAATTAAAAAGAAAAAAAAATGATAATTGAATAAAAAAAAAATGATAATTGAAAAAAAAAAAAAAATGATAATTGAAAAAAGAAAAAAATGATAATTGAAAAAAAAGAAAAAAATGATAATTGAAAAAAAAGAAAAAAATGATAATTGAAAAAAAAGAAAAAAATGATAATTGAAAAAAAAGAAAAAAATGATAATTGAAAAAAAAGAAAAAAATGATAATTGAAAAAAAAGAAAAAATGATAATTGAAAAAAAAAAAAAAATGATAATTGAAAAAAAAAATGATAATTGAATAAAAAAAAAAAAAAATGATAATTGAAAAAACAAACAAACTGGAAATAATGTTTTCAATAATTAGAACACAGAAACAATAAAAAAAGTTCACAAAACACGATGAGCTCAAAAATAATTGAAAAGCTGGACATTTTTCCCTCATTTGATTTCTCAAAAGGGGCGAGCGATTAAAGCAGATATCTATCTTTATAAAGTTAGCAGTACGAAAACATATATATGGCAAGTAAGCTACACAGAAACCTCTGCGCTTAATTCCTACAGGAATTCATCAGTCTAAATGCATGGATTTATTGGCTGCGATTGCCTTTATATCTGCATAGTTTACTCTAACCAATCAGATTCATTTGTTACTCCCTCTTGGTCTATTATTTTCATTGGGCAAGAAAATGTAAAAAAAAATTTTTTTTTAAATATAAAAAAAAAATTAAAAAAAAAAAAACGGAAAAAAAAAAATGGAAAATAAAAAAATAGAAAAAAAAATGGAAAATAAAAAAAATGGAAAATAAAAAAAATGGAAAATAAAAAAAATGGAAAATAAAAAAAATGGAAAATAAAAAAAATGGAAAATAAAAAAAAAAATGGAAATATTTTTTTTTATTTCTTTTAATTTAAGATTTTCAAATTTTATCGTCTTTTGCAAATGAGTTTGTAAATGACTAAAATTTATGATCTTTACAGAGATATGGATTTCGATCAGGATTGTGGAGTCAGAGGTTTTGGAACAAGTAAGAATGCTAAGAGTCTGATTCAGATTTTTTTTACTCAACTCCGATTATTACTGAATATTACTTTAAAATAAGAAGGTAGAGTTTGAATTTTTGGACCCCTAGGAGTCAGAGTCAAACCTTATATCTTTTGACTCTGCAGCCCTGTTTTTAGCACTACCATCCAGCCTTAAGGTTAATGTGAGGCATATGTTTGTCCTCATCATCGTCAATTAAATACGAGAGCAATTTTAAAAATCAGGAGTTATCTTCTCTTGTTGATCAATGATCAACATAGATGAAGATGACTTTGCTTTAAAAGTTAAATTTAAAAAAAATCTTAAATGAAAAAAAAAAATGAAAAAATTGGTGATTGTATCTTTTATTCTAATGCAGTTTCTCCGATATAATTTATTTTCTTATTCTGATTTTCAACATTTCGCTAAAACTTGAAATACCACTTGAATACACAATAACAAATCTGCAGGATATAACCGTGAAATCTTATTTACAATGTTTAGTAGAGACGTAAAAGCCGAACGATTGCATTTAATGTTTTCTGAGAGACAAAGCCGGGTAAGACAACAAAGAGAATCGGAGGAATTGTCATCTGATTCATTTAATAATTTGTGGAAAAGGCTCAGTTGCTAAGCGTTAAAAGAATCCAACACTAAATGATGCCATTAGATCGATTCACGAATTACAAGTAAATGCGAGAGAGAAGCCGAAGTAGACATTTCGTAAGCACAACTGAAATTTGTTTCGTTGAAGGAAAATATCAAATCGTCTACAAATGAATCCATTATACGTTAGAACACTGAATGGGCAATCAAATGAAAGATACATTTTAGATATAAAACTGATGTCCAGATATTTTGAAAATTCAATTTTTGAATGTTAAAAAAACAAAAACAAAAAAACATTTTACAAGAATTTTGAAATGAGAAAGAGAATGAAAGCGGGCGAGAGAGAGGAGAGAGAGAGAGAGAAGGAGAGAGAGAGAGAAGGAGAGAGAGAGAGAAGGAGAGAGAGAGAGAAGGAGAGAGAGAGAGAAGGAGAGAGAGAGAGAAGGAGAGAGAGAGAGAAGGAGAGAGAGAGAGAAGGAGAGAGAGAGAAGGAGAGAGAGAGAAGGAGAGAGAGAGAGAAGGAGAGAGAAGAGAAGGAGAGAGAAGAGAAGGAGAGAGAAGAGAAGGAGAGAGAAGAGAAGGAGAGAGAAGAGAAGGAGAGAGAAGAGAAGGAGAGAGAAGAGAAGGAGAGAGAAGAGAAGGAGAGAGAAGAGAAGGAGAGAGAAGAGAAGGAGAGAGAGAGAGGAGAGAGAGAGAAGGAGAGAGAGAAGGAAAGAGAGAGAGAGAGAAAGAGAGAGAGAGAGAAAGAGAGAGAGAGAGGAGAGAAAGAGAGAGAGAGAGGAGAGAAAGAGAGAGAGAGAGAAGGAGAGAAAGAGAGAGAGAGAGAAGGAGAGAAGAGAGAGAGTGACAGAAGCGAGAGTAATAGAAAACACATGAATAAGAGTGGGTGTGTGGGGGGGGGGGGGAGAGAGTGAAAGTGATAGAAAGTTTGGAAGAGATGCGTCGCTTGAAAAGTTATTTGCAAATTGCAGCTCATCATCATCATTTTCAGTTTAACATCTGTTTTATATGCTGGCATATGTTGGACAGCTTTAAGAAATTTATTTCCAAACTAACCTATCTCCGGCCAGGTCTATATTTATCCCTCTTTCTCCTACGTCCATTTTTATCACTTTGGCTAATTAGAACAATTAAAACGGAAGGTTTTTCAAACATAACTCAATCCCAAAAGTGAGGAATATTTTAGCATGTATTTTATGTGACCAAAATAGGACAAAAAATTCTGATTGAACCCAGCTTTACTAGAATAATTGATGAAAAAAAAAACAATGTTTTTAACAAAATGCGTCAAATGTTTTTCTGAAAAACCAACAAATGTTAAACCGTTCGGTGAGCGCTGTACTCTTTGCAATCACCAGTTTGAGAGATGAGAAAAACTGATGAAAAAAAAAAAAATAACCATATTTTATGGGAATTTCGGATATGAAAACACAAAATTGGTCAAATATCAGCAGAAAGCAAAATATTTTTAAATTGGGAAACTGAGCCAAATTAAGCATTAAAAAAAAAAAAATTTAAATAAAAAAAATGAAATTTTAAATAAACAAAAAAATTATAAATTATAAAAATGGAAGAAAATAAAGATTCCTTGCACAAAAAAAGCCAGCAAGACTACATTGAGAGAAATGGCTTGATGTAAAGTGTTGGGAAGAGACAGCAGGCGGCGGCGAACGACAGAAGCTTCTTTCAGATTTAGAGTCACACAATTTCATCTTAGTTTTGTTTTTTTATATAAATTATTTATATATATATATATATATTTTCAAAATTATATTTTTCAAGAAGCAAAAGAAAATCTGCCATCTACACACTTTGATCGAATCAGCAGTTCTTAAATTTTTCAGCGAGATCTATACTCTCTCTATTAGTGGACTTTTCGCATTTAAATATTATTACGCCACTCATTTTAGAAATTGCCCATAAATTTCCTAAATTGAAATGAATAATTGAGAAAGGGGTGACTATTTCTCACACTAACAGGAAAGTTGAAACAACCTATTTCAATTTCAAAGATGTCACACAAAAAAAAACACTAACCTGCCACCTATAAGAAAGCTAAGGTGACTCCAGTTTAACCGTTGAAAGTTTTCTTAGCAAACCACGAACAACTGTCAACTTGCCGAATTCAGGTGCGATTCTTTCATCTTGTGCACTCATCGACTTTTTCGAGGCATTATATTGTCACAAATGTCCCAACAAAAGGTTCAATTCCATTTACTTAAATATACTTATCCATGCCATATATCAGTTTAACCTTTGAAAGTTTTCTTAGCAAACCACGAACAACTGCCGTATATCAGTGAGTCTTAAAAAGCCAATAAAAGCATATCTATTCTAAATGAATAAATGCGAAAGTTCGACTCATTTCTTGCACTACACAGGCAAATGTATCCGTCCTGGGACAGGTGTTCTTCTAATCTAAAGTTCGGCTCATTTCTCGAACTAGCTGTGAAGCCAAAACAGCTTATTTTAAGTTAATTCAAGTTTCCACCACAGCAGCACCCTTTGTGTTTTATATACTGCCTATGTATATGTGACCTCCATAGTAAAATTAACCAATTTGCATATTGTTGTGCAAAATGACACTTTATTAATTAACTATAGTTATTGTTTTTTTAATTCAACGATCGTTTTGATTTTAATATAATAATTCTGTTATGGAATTTTGTTTTATTTCGTGGACAAATGTTTAGCAAGTCAATAAAATTCAGAAATGCCAATGATGAGTTCTTAGTTATGATGCCAAAACATTCCTTTATGCCCTAATGCCCTTTTCAGGCCTTTTCTTTGAAGGAACCGACTTGATTTTTTACAAGTTGCGATCATCACCATCATCATCACCATCATCATCAACCACCATCATCATCAACCGGTTTATTTGTTGAATCAGGCCACAATTAATCCTCTGATGAAGGTGGGGCCTGATTGTCCAGTCTCGATCTAAGTCTTCCCCTCCATTCTTGTCTTTGGTGAGGCTCGACGGAATCCATACCCAAGGCTTTCCTATCACGTCTTCCCAAGACAACTTGGGTCTGCCAGAGGTGGTCTTCTCTACTGGCACGTTCAACTGTCAGGCTTTAACAATCTAGCCATTGCTGCACTCAATGTGCTCCAACCAACGCAGTCTGCTCTTCTGCGTGACGTCTGCGAGGCTTTCCAAGTTGACCTGCGCAAAAGGCATGCTCTGTTCAGGCCTCACCATACAGATCTATCTGACCATTGCCTTGTCATTACGGTGCAGTTTCTTTAGCGTGCCAGCAGAGATGGCCCAGGTTTCGGAGCCATACACCAGCACACTTCTGACACATGAGGAGTATATACGACCTCTCGTAGCTGCAGGCATGTGTCTGTCAGAATTGGTAGCAGCTCTTTAAACTGTCTCCAAGCAGACTTGCAATGTGTAGCTGCCGCGATCCATTTATAAATTGTAAACCACACCACCCACACACACCATTGCCCAGGCAAATTTATCCGTCCTGGGACGGGTGTTCTTCTAATCTAAATTAATGTGAAAATTGGGGCTCATTTCTCGCACGAACGCCAACGTTAAAATACGTTAAGTTAATTCAAATTTGCACAATAGCAGAACCCGTCCGTTTTATATACTACCTTTGTACATGAGATCAGAGTGGTAAAGTTAACTAATTACTATGAAAAGTTTAGTAAAGTTAACTAATTTAATTACTATGAAAAGTTTAGTAAAGTTAACTAATTTAATTACTATGAAAAGTTTAGTAAAGTTAACTAATTTAATTACTATGAAAAGTTTAGTAAAGTTAACTAATTTAATTACTATGAAAAGTTTAGTAAAGTTAACTAATTTAATTACTATGAAAAGTTTAGTAAAGTTAACTAATTTAATTACTATGAAAAGTTTAGTAAAGTTAACTAATTTAATTACTATGAAAAGTTTAGTAAAGTTAACTAATTTAATTACTATGAAAAGTTTAGTAAAGTTAACTAATTTAATTACTATGAAAAGTTTAGTAAAGTTAACTAATTTAATTACTATGAAAAGTTTAGTAAAGTTAACTAATTTAATTACTATGAAAAATTAATACTTTAACTTTACTTTGTTATTGTCTTTTTAATTCAACGATTGTTTTGATTTTAATATTACAAATAGTTATGTTTTAGGAACAGTGTTTAATTTCGTGGACAAATGTTTAGCAAGTCAATAGAATTTTTAAATGGCAATGATGCTGGGTTCCTTTCCTCGCTTATGACGACAGGACAATTGCTTATGCACCACAATTGTGTTCCTTTCCGGATTATTATTTTGAGTTACGGACTTATTGATTGATTTTTTTTTCTTTCTTATGGTCATATTTAAAAAGATGAATAAATTTGCATCAAAATTACGAAAATGTTTATCGATCGATATGAATGATAAATGGATAAATACGAAAGTGTTTGTTTCGTGTTTACAACAACAAAATGTTTATTATTTAAAAATTTTGCTTCAAGTATTTTAAGTAGAGAACTTTGCGAAGTGATAGCTGGCCAAGCTTTCAAATAAATTATAATTCCGAATTATATAAATTAAAAAAATGAACGAATATAAAAAAGATAAGGTGTAAAAAGCTGAACGAACAGAATAATATCGGTGAAAATTAATGAAACGGGAGGAAAGAAAACGGTTTCTGATGAAGACAACGTCGAATCGTCTTTGACAAAATGTACATCTTGCCTCCCTCGGAATCGAGGAAGTTAAAGATTTCTCATTTAAGAACCACTGATAAAAGCCAACGTATGTAGTTTTGGGATTATTTGGATCATTCCGACTACTGTTCTCATCTTATTGTTATTCCCAAGACAGTGGAGCGAGGGGAGGGATGAGGGGGGCGACTGGGGAAGAGAGAGATTGTTACACTTTTACCTGCAGATAGAGAGGGGAAAACGGAATGGAAAAGAGCCCCGGGCAATGCCGGGTAGCCCCTGCTAGTCATTTATAAGTAACAGTCTTCCAGAGGTTCATGGTTCAATCCTCAAAACAAGCAATACTAAGAATACAATTACGAATTAATTAAAACTTCTACCAGACAATGGCTGATGGAATGAGAGCAAGTTACCCCCGTCGATTGAATAAAGGGTTCCGTTCGAAATTGCATACAGATTCCAGAGTTCAAGTGGACAAATAAAATTCTGGGTGGTCGAAACTCCAGACCAGACATATTTACAATTTCTTGTGTGGATTCTATTCTCTTGGTTAAATATCTCTCACTCGCAGCAAGCCTGTTATTTGCACGCATTACAAACATGCAACCCACTAAACATGTGTACACTGCAACCGTGCAGCAAAATCAAATGGAAACCCCAAGAAATTAAGTTGCAACGTTGTCCTCCCTGCTTGCATAGCGCAAACGTATGAGTGAACACCTGAGGACCCGAGTATCGCCCGTACTGAGGATTGAACCTTCAACCTTCAGAAGACTGTCACTTAGAACTGATTATTACTGAGCACTTTTTATCCGTCGCACCACGGGTCCTTGCGGACAATTTAGTATGGGTGATACTAAGGAAATAATTACGAATTACTAAAGACTTCTATCCGGTCATGGTTGACGGAACGAAAGCAAGCTACTCCTTGCAGATTGAATAAAGGGTTCCGTTTGAAATTCCGTACAGAATTCCCGAGTTCGACAAGACGCATCTGAAGAAGGTCAGAGGTAACATCGGCAAAAATCGCTGTGAAAATAACACCTGAATAAGAACAGTAGTCTGAATAATTGAAATAATCAAAATTATCGATCTCCATCAAAAAAATTACGAAACGTATCATGTAGTTTTTTTTTTTTTTTTTTTTTTTTTTTTCTCCAAGGTAAAAGAAAAAGATGAAAATGCATGAGACTTGGACAGCATACAAATAAGAATATTCAGGAAAGACGGGTTAAGAGCAAATACTCAGCAACGTAGCGCAGATTGTTTCCCCCGGATATGGGGGAGGGCAGGAGACACAATGGTACAAGATAGGGTTGGGGAGTCATTTAAGGATAGATGTAAGACTAGTGCTTCAGATATAAGGATTGGAGAGGAGAACTACATTGGGCGTGGCGCCAGCAAACGGGGACTGCTTACCACTGCATGCATACTGCCCTTCCTCCTCCTCTGCCTCCTCCATACGCTGAGCAGTAGCAAAGACAGCCGGCAGACTCTGGCTTAACCTAGCTTTCTCTTCATAGTAGCTTATGTGTTTCCCCGTCAAACCACGATGTTGCATTGGTTTGTTCCTATTCACTCCGTAATGTATCATCCGATCGTTAACGATGGACAGGACTGTTCCTGCAGGATAAACTTTCCGCTTGTAGTCTGAAAAGAAATCAGTGGTGTCAGCCTCCTTTCGAGAAGATGCATCGAGCCGACATCTGCACAAAAAAGTGTTTTCAGCACCCAGATGTCTTCTGCATGCGCGTCATATGCATAATATTAATATCAAGTTAAACGTAAGACAACAGTGTTAAGTTGGTGAGATCTGTTCGAAAATAGAGACAATACTTAAGAGAAATTTCGGGTCGAGCTCTCCAGGACAAAAAGAATCCAACACACAATAGAATGAATATGAAGAGAAATTGGATAAAATATCGACATATAAATCAAAGAATTGTCTACTACTTGTGCCTTTTTTTTTTTTTTGAAGAAGAAGAAATGTGTGTACGTGTGGTGTGTACTAATAATGTGACTGATACCAAAAAAAGCAAGGAGCATTTCTGAAACTCACAAAAAACAAGGAAAAAAATTGACCAAGATTTTATAACACTAGCCTGCGTTTCAAACTTTTAAAATTTTTTTTATTCAAAAGTCAGGATCATTTTTTTTATTCAAATGTCAAAGGTTTTCTAACTGATTTAATTTTTTATTCAAAAATCAAAGGTTTTCTAACTGATTTAGGATCACTTTTTATTCAAATGTCAAAGGTTTTCTAACTGATTCAGGATCATTTTTTTTTATTCAAAAGTCAAAGGTTTTCTAACTAATTTAGGATCACTTTTTATTCAAAAGTCAAAGGTTTTCTAACTAATTTAGGATCACTTTTTATTCAAAAGTCAAAGGTTTTCTAACTAATTTAGGATCACTTTTTATTCAAATGTCAAAGGTTTTCTAACTAATTTAGGATCACTTTTTATTCAAATGTCAAAGGTTTTCTAACTAATTTAGGATCACTTTTTATTCAAATGTCAAAGGTTTTCTAACTAATTTAGGATCACTTTTTATTCAAATGTCAAAGGTTTTCTAACTAATTTAGGATCACTTTTTATTCAAATGTCAAAGGTTTTCTAACTAATTTAGGATCACTTTTTATTCAAATGTCAAAGGTTTTCTAACTAATTTAGGATCACTTTTTATTCAAATGTCAAAGGTTTTCTAACTAATTTAGGATCACTTTTTATTCAAATGTCAAAGGTTTTCTAACTAATTTAGGATCACTTTTTATTCAAATGTCAAAGGTTTTCTAACTAATTTAGGATCACTTTTTATTCAAATGTCAAAGGTTTTCTAACTAATTACGGATCACTTTTTATTCAAATGTCAAAGGTTTTCTAACTAATTACGGATCACTTTTTATTCAAATGTCAAAGGTTTTCTAACTAATTACGGATCACTTTTTATTCTAATGTCTAAGGTTTTCTAACTAATTTAGGATCACTTTTTATTCAAATGTCAAAGGTTTTCTAACTAATTTAGGATCACTTTTTATTCAAAAGTCTAACTGATTCAGGCTATGGTTTTGCCACAGCTGGTCGTGGCTAACTTTAAATATCTATTTTTGTTTTGTCAGGTCTAGATTGCTATTATGAATGATTTGAAGTCTAAAAATCATCCTAATAAATTCTTTTACATCTCTGGACATGAGATGATTAATCTGTGAATACTTTCTCAGTATCTCTTAAAATTATTCTGTAAAACATTCTGTGAACAAATCAGGCCATTTTCTACAATGTACTTCATTCACCTAAAAAAATAGATTAGAATATAGGAATTTCTGGTCTTATATTAGAAAATAATAAGACTTGACCAGATTAGGTAAAGTGAGCATAATTATTGGATTCAGCATAAAAATAACAAGTGTTATATGTTAGACCTTGAATACAGTAGAGACCAGTGTTATCTTTCTTAGACCAAGTTCAATTTAAAAAGAGGATTTAAATTCTTACACATTCGAATAGTTGCTTGTTTCAAAGTTTCAGATTAAAACTATATTCAATATTGATCACTTTGTTCTGAAAAGTTTTTTTAATGAATTTTGTTTGATGACTATTTTTCTTTTTATCATAACTTACACGGGTAATCAAACAATGAGCACAGAAAAGTATATGCCCTCAGAGTGAAGTTCAGGTCCCTTTAATCGAAAACTCTTTTTACCGTTTCAGAAACAAAAAACTCTTTAAATTAGTTTAAGACTGAATCTAAAAAAAAAAATAAAATTTCCAAAATAACACCTCTTTTGCATTTTATCTAATTATCAATCCTAAAACTCTTCTTAGATATCCAAAGACACTCTAAATCAGAATTTTATCTAGTTATTCTTAAAAAAAGGCTAACAGCTATAAATGATAACGTTTTTTAATTAGCCACTGCATTGTGTATAAAAATATATAAAATAAGCTAAAAATAAGCTTAAAACAAGTTTAAAATAAGCTAAAAATAACTAGAATAAAAGAAAGCTATAAATATTTCGTTTTTATTTAATTAGCCACTGCATTGTGTATAAAAATATAATATAGGCTAAAAATAAAATAAGCTAAAAACAAGTTTAAAATAAGCTAAAAAATAACTAGAAGAAAAGGAAGCTGTAAATATAATAATTATCCACTGCATTGTGTATAAAAATATATAAAATAAGCTAACAATAAAATAAGCTAACAATAAAATAAGCTAACAATAAAATAAGCTAACAATAAAATAAGCTAAAAACTAAAATAAGCTAAAAACTAAAATAAGCTAAAGACTAAAATAAGCTAAAAACTAAAATAAGCTAAAAATAAGTTTAAAATAACTAGAAGAAAAGAAAGCTATGAATATGATTTCGTTTTTTTTTAAATTAGGAACTGCATTGTGTATATAACAACGTATGCTTATGGAAAATTACATTATTGGCTTACGACGGAAAACCTTAGCATTATGTAAAAACTGCCAATATTATTATCAGCAAAAATATAACAATATCGCTTTAACATATTGATTTATGAAAACAGTTTGTGTAGGTTATTGTTGTTGCGTTTACTATTTTTAGGTTTTATGGAATGTCAACTATTATTTTGTGCCCAAACTACGTTTTGTGCCCAAACTACGTTTTGTACACAATTGATAAATTTTAATTTGAAGAGATTTTTGTTACAATACCGGGTCTTCTTAAATGGTCACCCATTTAGTACTTGCCCGGAGGCTCAACATCGTTTCATTTCACTGATCTTACAGGTTTGTGTTGGCTTGAAGTATATATAAATATACCGAATATGAACTTAGAGTTTTTCCATAATTTCAGTCATATTATTAAACCCAGAAAACACAAAAGATCATTTACATAAAAAAAAACTGTTGAAACGAATGGCTATTGTTTTTAGTAATAACTTTGCTACATCGATAATATATTATTTGAACATTATTTAAATAAATATATATTATTTGAATATATATATTATTTGAATATATATATTATTTGAATATTATTTAAATATATATTATTTGAATATTTGAATATATTATTTGAATATATATTATTTGAATATATATTATTTGAATATTATTTGAATATATATTATTTGAATATTTGAATATACAGGGTGGGCAAAAATAAGGGTCCTATTTTTAAAAATTCATAACTTTTTTATTTATTGATTTCTTTTTTTTTTTTTTTTAGAATAAGTAAAGGACCCCTTCCGAAGCAAGCATGAGCCGTATTAGCCCTAAGGAACGTACCATCATTTAGAAAACATTATTTTTGCTTAAAAAACTCAAAACAGTGTAAAAAACAATACTTTAGTTTTTGTAAGTTTTAAGAAGTGTTTTTCGGCTAAAATTTGTTTTGTTTATTTCAAAAAAATCTCGGAAGGGTCAGTCTACACACACATAAAGTTTGGTGAGTTTAACTTTTATTTTGTGGAAGTTATTCAAATTCAAGTTATTCAAATTTAAAGATAGGACCCTTATTTTGGCCCACCCTGTATATTATTTGAATATTTATTGGGAGGAATGTAATTGAGATTGACATGGACTATGGCATTGGAAAGCAGAGTTCAAATCTAAAAAATACTGCATCGATTTATACATTAATACAATTGTGAAAGATATGAGCCCACATCGAGCAATTGGTAAAATAGCAACTTGTATTCAAAAATCGTTTACAATAAGTACTGTATTTCTACATTAAATAACTGAACGGCACTTCAAAATAAGGCGACCAAACACATTCAGCTCACGTGTCGGAGAGAAAGACTTTAGACTATTTATCGCTACATGTCATTTTGGAATTCGTGTCCACGACATCAAATCCTGACGCAACGTCGTCATAATAATCTTTTAACTTCTAATCGGCAGGGGGGGGGGGAATGGAACAAAGATGGAGCTTCGGAAAAGGCGACCGAACCCAATCAGCTCAAAGAGAAAGACTTTTGTCTTTTCATCGCTATGTGTCACTTTGGCCCGTGCGTAAAGAAGATCTTCACGCACTCAATGTTTTTGCGACATGTACCGCCATTCGGCGCATCCTATGCATCCGTCTCTGAATTAAGCAAATGTGAAAAGAATCAAAAAAAAAAAAAAAAAAAAGGAAAAAAAAAAGGAAAAAAAAAAAAAAAGGAAAAAAAAAAAAAAAGGAAAAAAAAAAAGGAAAAAAAAAAAAGACCCCTGACTTTCGCTGATTGTAAGGTGCACACATTTAGTTGGGGTCGGGATCTATTGGCAAATTGTGCAAGGGAAGAAGAAGGATAAAGTGATATAATGCCCTGAGGATCAACTAGTAAAATGGCCTTGTGCCAAACTAGGTCACAGACACACGTGCATGTGGATGTCAAGGTGTGGCACATTGTTGACAAAGAAGCGCTGCTTACTTTTCACAGGTTTACATACAGAAAAACTATCTATCTATATATATATATATATATATATATAGTTCAGCAGCAAGTCGTCGCTTATGCAGGCTTAATTGAAGACCACGGAGCTCTCTCTTTTCACAATCTTTCGTATCAATCTCTCGACGCAGCGAGCAATTCTGCGGTTCTTGGGTGTTAACCGGTGGAGTATGGCACCTAGCGTTGTGTCGTGGGCCATTCCTCGACCGCTTTCGGCCTCTCGACCGTCTTCAAGAGGCTGTGTCTTATCGTTACTACGAGTCATTTTTTATAGTTTTATTATTTCAATTATATATATATATATATATATATATATGACACAACCTCCTGAAGATAGTCGAGGAATGGCCCACGACACAACGCTAGGGGCCATACTCCACCGGTTAACATCTGAGAACCGCAGAATTGCTCGCCGCGTCGAGAGATTGACACAAAAGATTGTGAAAAGAGAGAGCTCTGTGGTCTTCAATTAAGACGGCATATATATATATATATATATGTATACTTAGGCAGCATTTCTTCATTGATGCATGTTTGATTAAACAACAGGGACAATTCCTGTTTGTTTCTTTTTTGATCCATCTTTTCATGTTGACGGACTCATGGGAGTCGAAAACGTTTGCAATTTCGGCGAGTTCCTGTTCACATTAGTCCGTCAACATGAAAAGATGGATCAAAAATAAAACAAACAGGAATTGTCCCTGTTGTTTAATCAAACATATATCAATATATATATATATATATCAATATATATATATATATATATATATATATAAATGCGATATTCCAACCCCTTTGTTGTTGAATACTGTCCTTCTGTTTACTGTAGCGTCCGCCGATTTGACGTTTATAGAGTTTAATTTCTCCTAATTTCCATGCTAATTGGTGGTGGCCGAGGGGTAAGATACCGGAATACGAGTCAGTGGTGACTTGGAAACCGGGTTCAAGCCCTCCGACCAACACGAATTAACATCCCTACACTGAAGATTGCATAAGCATGAAACATCGATGTCTGTAGGTAATAATAATTAATATTTATTTAAAATCAAGGGAGGCGTGATAGCGCTCTATCCCTTAATAGACTTCAAAAACGACCTTTGCTAAAAATCTCATTTCTTTGATTAGTCATAACTCAAAAACCAATAAACAAAATTATTTAAAACTTTGCATAAAATTTTTATTTGATATGTTCTATAAGTGTGTAGAATTTCAGCGTCATTAGTCAAGGCAACCAAGAGATCCAGAAAGTTCAATCATGAAATCATGTTATCTGTGTGTACGTACGCACGTACGTATGTGCCACCCTGTATTTCATCAACTATTTGATGGATTCAGCTGCTTTTTGGCAGAGATAGAGGTTCTAGGGTCTAGTTGATGGCATTTTAATTTCAGTTTACCATATACCTTAGTTTTCCAGAAAATTCAAAAAAAGCTTAAAAATTACCATCGTCTTGAGGCATAGCCTTTACAAAAGTAGTGACATTCCATGAAAAATGCCAGTATACTGAAATCATATGCCCTTAATAGGGTTAAGATGAAAATTCATATACACTAAATGTACAAAAGCAAGTTTTTACACTTTTATTGTCATTAATTAAGGGTATGACTACATATCAATCAAACCATTTCATTATCACATCACTACAGTATAAATCTCTATGCATGAGTGGATGAAGTGTGTGAGGTGTGCTGAAGAAAAAATTCCTACCAGTAAAATATATAGCCCTGTTGGGCTCGCATACCCTTAATGAGAATAAAAGTGTAAAAATTTGGGAATTTCCTTGCTTTTGTACATTTAGTGTATATGAATTTTCATCTTAACCCTATTAAGGGCATATCATTTCAGTATACTGGCATTTATCATGGAATATATATATATATATATAAATAAAACTATATATTACGCACAACAGCGATTAAAGTAAGTCAAATATTAAGAGCTAGCGTTGGTACTCGCTGCCGACATGTGGATAGAGCACATCAACTCAAGCTCTCCATCGACAACTGAATCTCCAACCCTTCCCACCTGTACTTCAACACTTTCTACAATGGTTCAGGCAGCTTGACACCCACAGAGAGAGCTCATCGTAATCCACGAGGTCCTTCTCCTACCTTCTCAACTTGTTGGAGCAAACATGATGGTGGGCAGTTGAAAACCTGATTGGCAACAGTGAACGGTGCAACACTATCGCATCCACAAGTAGTTGGTCTTCGACTATGGAATCGGGATTTGGCTAACAATATTGTGTGACCTAGATCAGGATTGGTTCAAGTGGGCTGTGATGGTCAGAGATGCTGTATTTGCTTGGGAGGAAGCCGAATCAACCTGCCCCGCTGCTACAAGTTAGAGTGACCTTTTTTTGTATACGTATAAGTACGTTGAATGTCAAACAAGTAAAACTCTTAAAGATTTCTAAATACTAAAAGTTTTCCAAAATTATTCTCGTAAGCGGCAATAGATCCATCGTAGTCCAAAAAAGCACTACAAATCCAATACACGTGGGAAAATCATCAACTCATCTTCAGAGCCTACAATGCAGATTCATTGGTCATACATATACCCACCCATCAATCTATATCGCTTTTCTTAGACAAAATAGCGCTAACCTTACAAAAGAATAAACGCTATCAAGGTTACTTTGACGGTTCAAGGGAGACCACTAGTTTTTCTTTTGTTGTACTCTACCCTGAAATTCTGATCACAAACAAATACCCTAACCCTAAATGCTGATCACAAATACCCTAACCCTAAATTCTGATCACAAATACCCTAACCCTGAAATTCTGATCACAAACAAATACCCTAACCCTAAATGCTGATCACAAATACCCTAACCCTAAATTCTGATCACAAATACCCTAACCCTAAATTCTGATCACAAATACCCTAACCCTTAAATTCTGATCACAAACAAATACCCTAACCCTTAAATTCTGATCACAAACAAATACCCTAACCCTTAAATTCTGATCACAAACAAATACCCTAACCCTTAAATTCTGATCACAAACAAATACCCTAACCCTTAAATTCTGATCACAAACAAATACCCTAACCCTTAAATTCTGATCACAAACAAATACCCTAACCCTTAAATTCTGATCACAAACAAATACCCTAACCCTTAAATTCTGATCACAAACAAATACCCTAACCCTTAAATTCTGATCACAAACAAATACCCTAACCCTTAAATTCTGATCACAAACAAATACCCTAACCCTTAAATTCTGATCACAAATAAATACCCTAACCCTTAAATTCTGATCACAAATACCCTAACCTAATATGCAAGGATGCTCTCTAACACTTTGAGTGCTTCGCAAGGGTTGGTTTGGTTGTTTTGTTTTACAGCATATCAACCCTTTTCGGGTTATTTAATGCCGAATCTGGTCATTTTGGTAAAAGTTTTTATGCTTCAAGTTCTTTATATCTTCAAATATTTATTCATGTTTGGTTGTTTTGTAATGGAAAAATTTTGTTTTTGTTTTTAGCTTTGCAGAACATGATTGAGTTTTGCAAAGGGAAAGGAAAAAAAACGATAACATCAATGTTTGGTGCATTTTTGGTCAGGAAGGCGGTATCTTCAGACAGCCTTATCTGGTAGCACCAGGGCTTCGTAATTGGAGCAGCAATAAAACGAGACATCTTCCGATCAACTACCGGATGCATCCGGATCATTCCAAGATTGTCAGATGCACTACTGAACACATCCTCAGTTTTTGTTACCGTTAAAAGGTGGGCTCCTTCTATCGTGCTAGAAAACTTCTCACACCTGACAGCATCCTATATTTCGATTAGCAATAAAATATATCTCGCCAAAGCCACCCTCCGCCCATGCATGGAGTATTGTTGTCACATCTGGGCTGATGCACCATTCACTAGTCTCTCCCTTTTAGACAAGGTTCAAAGAAGAGTCGCTAATCTTATAGGTCCCTCACTATCGACCAAGTTCCAGCCTCTGTCCCATCGCCGCAATGTTGCATCCCTGTGCTTGTTTTACAAGTACTTCAATAGAATGTGCTCCGATGAACTTGCTGCTCTGGTGGCCCCTCGACGTAAATACACTCCACAATCATCTAAATCCCATCGATTCACTGTGGAGGTCCCCAGATGCCAGAGAGCCTTCTACTCCAATAGCTTCTTTCCTCGAGCTGCCTGCCTTTGGAACTCCCTCCCTGCTCCCTGTTTCCATGACTGTACCGACATGCAGAAATTTAAAACTAATGTCAACAAGCATCTCGATGCACAGCTTTTAATTTAGGATGACCCCCTGAACTTCAACCCTAATTCTCAGTAGCCCTTACGTCTACAGTGGCAACTTGGCTTGTTTGGGGTGAACTCAGTTAAAAAAAAATATTTAAAAAATGAAACTACTTGATGCAAAGAGCTAAAAAGAACAAAACTGATTGACTTGCATAATAACAAAAAGGGAGAGGAAGGTAGAATCGCTTCAAAACTGACGGTGATGAATTCAGAGATAAAATAATTCAACCTAAAATCGAAACCTTAGCATGGCTGTGATGGACTCTGGCATCCACATCGGAAATACCTCAAAAGACACACATCCATGCGCAACATGGTACTCGAGTATACCCCAACATTTAGTGAATGCTAACCTTAACCCTAAACCTCTCAAGGAGCTACTCTTGAGTTTTGTCTTCTGTACTATCAAAAATGCCGACCAGAAAAGCACTTTGCTCTTTACCAGGGATATTTAACTACCTTCATTATGAAAGAGAGCCCACCACCAACGTTCAATCCCCTGGACTCCAAACCGGCTAGCCAAAAGGTAAGCCCTTCAAAAGCCCAATAAGGAAGAAAGGAGTTACAAGGTTGGCTGACAAAAGAAGTATACTCCTAAATACTCCTAAATATCATTTACACAATCTCCGTTTTTGTGACGCAACGCTCATCAATAAATGCTATTCTTCGTCAATAGATTGGCATTGTTTTAGATAGCAGAAAAAAAATTCAGGTACTAAAGCACCCGACTCAATATTCTAAGAAAACTTCATTCAAATTTTCATTCAAATAAAAAAGGTGATGATTAATAAATAAGTTGTTCAAACTAAATGTTTACGGATTATAAATCTTTCCTGCAAGAATCACAGATGAGTTATTTCCCTTGGATGATCAAACAGGAAGTAGAGACTATTTTAAGTAGACATGCTGACTGATCACGAATTGAAGTGGACTAATGAATGTCGGTGGAGGCTGTGGAAAATATGGATCAAATGGATTTAATTAGCCACTGCATTGTGTATAAAAATATATAAAATTAGCTAAAAAAATAGAAAAGGCTAAAAACAAGTTTAAAATAAGCTAAAAATAACTAGAAGAAAAGAAAGCTATAAATATTTCGTTTTTTTTAAATTAGCCATTGCATTGTGTATAAAATATATAAAATAAGCTAAAAATAAAATAAGCTAAAATTTAAAAAAATAAATAAAAAGTTTAAATAAATGCTTAAATAAAATGATTTGTAAGTAAAACTAAATATGTTTTTGAATTTTTTTAGATGAGGATTGATAATTTGGATTATTCGGACTACCGTTCTCATCTTGAGTGTTATTATCACAACGTTTCAGCCGATGTAACCTCCGACCTTCTTCACGTGTATCTTGTCAAACTCGAGCATCTGCACGGAATTTCGTAGTATGCGAATTACTGAAGACTTCTTCCCAGTCATGGCTGACAGAACAAGAGCATGCTACCCCCGTAGATTAAATAAAGGGTTCCGTTCGAAATTCCGTCCAGATTCCCGAGTTCAACAAGATACACCTGAAGAAGGTCGGAGGTTACATCGGCCGAAACGTTGTGAGAATAACACTCAAGATGAGAACGTTAGTCCGAATAATCCAAATTATACAAAACTAAATATTTAAAAGTATTTTTATAAATCTCTACAGTTTACAAAACAAAACGTTTTATAAATAAAACTTTTTTTTCTAAAAAAGAAACAAAAACCTGTGTATAACAAAGCATGATTGTAAATAAAACTATTCGTAAACTTTTCGTAAATTATTATTATTTTTAAATTCGCCATATTCTTTTGTACATAATTCAACCGTAAGGAAAAAAAAGAAAAAAAAGAGAAAAAAAAGAAAAGAGAAAAAAAAGAGAAAAAAGAAAAAAGAAAAAGAGAAAAAAAAGAAAAGAGAAAAAAAAAGAAAAGAGAAAAAAAAAGAAAAGAGAAAAAAAAGAAAAGAGAAAAAAAAGAAAAAGAAAAAAAAAAGGGAAAGAAAAAAAAAAAAAAAAAAAAGAAGCAATGTTAAGACAAAATGTGCCGTTGCCCATTTTAGCATGCCTCAAATCCATTTGATCAGAAAATCCTAACATTTGGAACTACACTCTGCTACCAAATGTTAACATTTTCCTCCACAGACATTCACTCGTCCACTTCATTTCTTGATCAGTTAGCATGTCTACCTTGAATAGTCTCCACTTCCTGTATAACGATTCAAGGGAAGTAACTCATCTAACATCTATCATCTAACATTAACAATTCCCATCTCGTATCAAGTAAGCACCACAATCTTCACTGACAACTGAAGCTAGCCGTGGACAAACGTGCCACCAGGCATTTTAAGAGGAAAAATTCAGCGGTCACACATTCCCTTCACAGCATTAACATCAAGATCAGCAATTTGCTTTGGACAAAGAACATCGTTACAATTGTCAAAAAGACCGCAGCGTCTTGTTAGCCACTCTCCAGCTATTTATTTAAAAATGTATACGACTATGGTATGCCCACATTTGGAATTTGTATCATCAGTTTGGAAAGCCCATCTTGCTCAGAACATTGACTGCTTGGAAAGAATTTTAAAAAAATGCAACCAAGCAACCACCCATACCCTACATCAGACACCTGCCATACTCTTTTATTGATTGAAGCTCGGACTTCTAGCAACTGACTTGGTAAACACCTACAAAATTATTAGCCATCTCACCACCAACAACCCGAAACACCTTTTTGATCTCCATGTGTTTACCACGTGGACATGCCTATAAAGTCTGAAGACACAGCTTCCATGACTTTCGGAAACACTTTTTCATGTTCAGAATTGCTGAAGTAGGTATTTATCTACTCCCCACAGAGTAAAATGTGACACAAGGTCGAAAAGTGGGATTAGATAAGTCAGCACCCTAGAGGAAGAGCACTTATGACCTTTAAAAATTGCCTGGGCAGCCCTGTCAGCATTCTCCGGTAGGGGCGCCTCAGGCAGCAAACAATAAACTTACTCCCCTCCAAAGAGGGAAGGCAAAGCCTGGGAGGGTGGACCTCCTAGAACTGCACAGGACAAACCCATAGACAGGCGTAAATCAAGCCCCGACGACCAAGACAATACCTGTCTATGGGTGTGCAGTATCCA
This sequence comes from Sepiola atlantica, assembly GCA_963556195.1. Taxonomy (NCBI): domain Eukaryota; kingdom Metazoa; phylum Mollusca; class Cephalopoda; order Sepiida; family Sepiolidae; genus Sepiola; species Sepiola atlantica. The sequence continues at coordinate 3,803,505 of OY744533.1, read as the reverse complement.
TCGGAACAGATACTACACTTTGATCCCGACCAAACTGCCTGCATCAGATTTTGCCTGCTGAGACACTGCCTCCTTTAGAACCCTCATGCTCCCTAAAATTTGCCGAAACTACACCTAATATTCCCCTCCCCCATATACATACGCTTAAATAAAATTTTTATAATAAATCTATCTTTTAAAATTTTTTTTTTATAAATCTCCAAAGTTTACTAAACGTTTTGTGTTGTGAATTAAATTTTTTAATTAAAAATGTGTTTGTAAATAAAATCACGCATTTGTTAATGTTTACACAACAAAACGTTTGTAATTAAAATTTTTATTTAACATATGCATATCACAAAACGTGATTTTAAATAAAACTATGTTTTAGGCTATTAGTAAAACTTTTTATAAATAAAACCCCCTTTTTTTAAAAATCAGTTAAGACTAAGTTACAAGTATAATCTGTATTACTTTGTTAATAATAATAATAATAATAATAATAAACAGTGTTACAGCAAAATGTGTCCTTTCAGTTGTTGCTCATTCTAGGGTGCCTCAAATCTATTTGATCCAATTTTCCTGTCATGATTGTTATATCTTTCTATAAGTCAATTATGACCTAACGTGATTGTATTATTGTTCTTTTTTTTTTTTTTTTACAACAATAAACTATTCAAAATGTGATTTGAAAAATATTCTATAAATAGATTAACCCATGGCAGCCATCTTAAAGCTGACAATTTTTGTTTATGTCCCAATCCACATTATCTCTTTTTGGAGAACTGGATTTTCCTCCACATCAAGAATCTGCCCTCGTGGGGAGACAAGTAAATATGGTCAAGTATTTTGTGAAGAGTTGTTCTTAACTCCCTTTGACCGCACATGGATCTAATCCCATTTTTTAAAACTAATGTTACAGTGTATACAGCGATATAAAGTGGTGATTTTAAAATACTTAGAAGTTTTAGAAAAACTGTAGTTAAAATAAATCTTCATAAAAGACGGCGAAACAACGAGAAAAAGTGAGCAAGTGCTGGAAAAAGTGGTTTAATTGCGGCAACAGTCTAAAAAAAAAAAAAAAAGGCAGAAGAATAACCTGGAACTAAAAACGATTTATATTTCTGGCTTTGTCCGAGACATTTGTTTGTTTTTTTTAAAATAAAATTGGTTGTCTCATTTGTTAAGACATTTAAAAAAAAAAAAAAAAAAAAAAAAATGGAAAAAAAAAAAAAATGGATAAAATAGTATTTCTAGATTTTCTTTGAAAAAAAGAAAAAAAATCTTGTAGAGTTAGAATTCTAAATCATTAACAAATAAGTAAAGGAAGCCTGGGTTACGACAGGCCGAAACA
>OY744533.1:3784672-3792172 GCA_963556195.1 Sepiola atlantica | reverse complement strand
AATAAGAAGCAGACATTTTTAGACAGATATTTATTAATAATAGATATTCATAGCCGGATAAGTAAAACAAAATAGGCTTCAAGTCGTGTGAGGGATGTATTTGTATCCATTAATGTCGTCATGTAGTGGAGCTGATATGCAAAATGAATTGCTCCCTACCTCTGCCAGTGGTGACGGCCGCCTTTGTTAGGAGTAACATTACTAACTCAAGAACTCTCATCCATTCTTTGAACGTTTGGAATGAATAAAAATAAATAAATTAAAAAAAAAAAAATTTTTTATCGAATATTCTAATATTTAAAGATTTTTTAATTATTTTTTAAAACCAAAAATAAATCGACAGAAAAATAAATTAAGCTTTATCTAAAAAAAAAAAAAAATTTCTGTTAATCTTTTCAATCATTAAATTTATACGCCAGAAAAATGTATTGAACATTTTTTAAAAAGCAGATATGACTTTCGGTGCTCCAAATCAAAAGACGACGATTTTTACCGAGTGAAAACATACTGAGTGCAAGGTTAGTGTTTAAAAAGTGTAATTCATGCCATCAAATGTTAAGCAGGGCAAGCTTTGCTTCCATCTTTTTATTTTAAATCTTTTTTTTATATATAAACGCAATAGAGAATTCACTTTGTAATTAGAGTTAAGAAAAAAAGAAGGAAGACTACAATAACAGCAGAAAGTTATGGAAAACATATTCAAGGAGAGATAAGAAATGCTTATCAACAGGAGTTCACACACACACCCACAATATAAGCAATGTATACTGCATGGGAAAGAAAGAAATCCAACGTGCTCAGCCAAGAAGTGTGGGGGGCAGGGTGGAGTGAAGAGGCAGAATTAACGACCTCCGAGTGGAAAATACTACCTTTTACGTAGCCTACTCGGTGAAGAATCAGAGAAGGCGGAGATACGAGATGGAGCATTGACCAGGGAGCATATGCAGCCATCCTCTCTAAAACAAGAAAGGAAAAGTTTTTATTATAAGCCATATGTAGCAAGAATGGATCCGTGGCACTGCCACCAATGGCCACTGTATCAAAATCCAATGGAAGAAGTGCTGAATGTGCCGTGACCAAACAAAACAAAGGTAGCATTCCAAACGAGAGTTGCAGAAAACATGAAGAGTTATCGATGTTTGGAAATTGGTTAAATGAAACAATCAAGATGGTAGTGATGTGCAGTATGTACATCTTCGCCAAAGTCAGCGTCGACACAAGAACGTATATGTATATATAGAGTTTGGAGAGTTATTAGTTCAGGTATTAATTCCATGAAGCTATGGTGTTTAGAAGATAGTGCTCAATAACAAGTAGAGCTGGATGTAAATACAAATTTTATTTACACAAACAACATTTATGTAGGCAAAAAAATGTTTGTATGAACAAAAATTTATATATATATATATATATATATATTCCATGAAATATGTCAGTATACTGAAATCATATGCCCTTAATAGGGTTAAGATGAAAATTCATATACACTAAATGTACAAAAGCAAGGAAATTCCCAAATGATGCTGAAATTCTACACACTTATAGAACCTATCAAATAAAATAGTTGTGCAAAGTTTTAACTAATTTGGTTCATTGGTTTTTGAGTTATGATTGATCAAAGAAATGAGATTTCCAGCATGGGCCATTTGTGAAGTCTATTAAGAGATAGAGAGCTCTTGCGCCTCCCTTGATATATATACAGCTCCGTTGTTAGCTTCGTATCCAAATGACCTAAATAGACATCTGAAGGCTAATTGATGTAACTTTAGAAAGTAAAAAAAATTACCCTCAAGTGAATTAGAATTTTTATAAATAAATTATAGAACTTATTAACTATTTTAAGAAATATTACTGAATTAAAATTTATAAATGTCCACACAACTCAACGGAAAAACTCAAAATGGCATATTAGTGGGTCTCCCCTCGTGTGAGTTTGCTCTTTTCTTTGTTTTTTGTTTGGTTTCACCGAAAAATGAACCACTGTATAGTGTAGTTTTTTTCAAGACACTTTAATCCAAGAACTTTTTACTCTTTGTGAATTTTTCTGATGATTTTGTAATGTTGCAGAGACGATATTGACATAAAAATGTTGTTTGGCACAAGACAAATGAAACGGGCCGTAAAAAATATATCTCACAGAAATGTTATGTTTTTTGGAAATGTGAAAAAATAAAAATAATAAAATAAAAAACATGGTTATTGGAACATAATATGAACCTAACACATTATATATATATATATATAGTCTAAAGAAGCTTTGAGTGATTTATAAAGAAAGAAAAAAAATGCAGTTTAAATTCCTAGGGATACAGAGTTTAATATATCGCAGACTTAGCACTTGAATAAGCCAACTTACCGCTGAAAAATACACAAATACAAAAGTGGATTCAATTAACCTAAATTGTTACATAGAAAACGAGGATCATCAGCCGTTCATCATGTAACTGTTTCGGAGATTTAAAAACAGAACAGTTATTAAATTCATGGCTCTATTATTTATATATATATATATATATATATATATATATATAAAAACAATATTACGCTACATTTCCATGACCAAGATTTTATTCACCTTACTGACCGTGTTTTCAAAACAAAAACTTTGGTACATTTACGGACGGTTTCGTTCACAGACGAACATTCGATATTTCTATGTTAATACCAGATCTTTTCTCTATGGACTCATCAGAAAGCAAAAAGTTTTCCTTCAAAGAAAAAAAAGTTTCTCCTTGAATTGAGATGTAATCAATGTGAGTTTGTTTTTTTGGATTTTTATTTACTGCATGTAAGAAGAACATTTTGCTTTCGGATGAGTCCAAGTTTGAACCGCCTAGGATAAATGTTGCACCAGAACAGGACAGGAATTCCAAATACGAAAAAAAATGTAAACAAGTCGCGCATGTGACTCGATGTGGCGAGTGTAAAATGCAATAAATTTGGGCAATTTGGGGCATTTTTGACCCTCCCCCCTTTCACCCCCTGGGGGTGCGAACCAGAATTTTTCTGAGGTCAAGGATGCTCATTTTATATCCAGAACAATCGCCTCTACATTTTGGCCAAGTTTCAGAAAAATTGAAGGGATGGATCAAACGTTATGGGAGAAAAGGGTCATTTTTTGCCATTTTGGGGGCTTTTGACCCCCTGGGGGTGCAAACCAGATTTTTTCCAAGGTCAGCGATACTTATTTTCTATTAGGAACAATTGCCTCCACATTTTGGCCAAGTTTCAGAGAAATTGAATGGATGGATGAAAAGTTATGGGACAAAAAAAAATGTAATTTTTTGCCATTTCGAGTTTTTTTTACCCCTGGGGGGGGGGGGGGTAATTAGATTTTTTTTAAAAATCGGAGAATGTCACTTTCTAACCTGACCAAAGTTACAACTTCATGCAAAATTTCAGAGAAATTCAATGGATGGCTGCGGAGAAAAATCCGGACAGACGGACATGCCTCAAAACATAAGTCCCCCGATTTTATAAATCGGGGGACCAAATATGTATGGATGGCAACAACACAGCATTTTGTTTGTTACTTGATCTTGCCATGATCACATGATATAACCTATCTCTAATAAAATTAAAACTTTAATTTTTTTTAAATGGAAATCGCTCCAGACCAGGCATGAAGCCACTTGATGTAAGGAGCTAAAAGAAAAAATACCACTTTAAGGTCAGAAACTAGACAACGATAAGTGTTAGATTACGACCCCAAAACAGCAATTCTTCCCCCTTTGTCAGATCATGAAATGTGAGAACTATATGACAAAATAAGGGAAGCGAGAGTTACGAGTCTGCCAAAAGTAAACCCAACGTCCACTTTCTCTTAATTATAATTTTCCCAGTAAAACTTCATAATATTATGTTGATCTTTGTTTCATACGACTTTCCGATTGAAATTTCTGGAGTGAGTGAGTTTGTTTAACGGCGCTTCAACCTTTGGGGGGTCATTTAATGCCAAGAAAATGGTTAATTGTTTTTGTTTTTAGGCTATGGGTTTTTATAGCTTTTGTTTTATTTGTTCAAGTTCTTTATATCTTCAAATATTTATTCATTGTGTTTGGTTTGGTTGTTTTGTTTTACGGCATATCAACCCTTTTTGGGTTATTTAATGCCGAATACGGTCATTTTGGTAAAAGTTTTTATGCTTAAAGTTCTTTATATATTCAGATATTTATTCATGGTGTTTGGTTTGGTTGTTTTGTAGCAGAAAATGTTTTTGTTTTTTTTGGCTTTGCAGAACATTGAGTTTTTGCAAAGGGAAAGGATAAAAAATATTAACAGCAATGTTTGGTGCATTTTTGGTTAGGAAGCCAGTATCTTCAGACAGTCTGATCTGACAGCACCAGTGAAATTTCTGGAAGTGTAACATGCATAACACGAGTAAATAGACATACACAAACCAAACGATATATTTGTTGATGCTGAAAGGCAACAATCTATCACTGATCGATTAAAATACCTGTCGCATTAACGCAGTGTTGCATCTCTGGTCTTGTTTTACAAGTACCTCAACAAAATGTGCTCTGATGTACTGCACTTGTACACCCCCTCAACATAAATACCCTTACCCCCCCCCCCCCCCACCCTCACCCTACTATAGAGGTACCCAGATGCGAGAAAATTTTTTACTCTAATATCTTTCTTCGGACTGCTTTCCTTTGAAATTCCTTCCCTCCACCACTATAACAACATGCAGAAATTTAAATGTAATGTGAACAAAGATCTTGTACAACTCCCCTTTTAGGTTGCCTCCCCCCATGAATCTGGACCCTATCACAATAGTCCCTTACATCTCCGTGGCAATATGCCTTGTTTGGGGCGAAGAAAAGTAAAAAAAAAAACAACAAAAAAAAACTGTATGCCATCATTAAAATTGACCACCGAGTTCATTGGAGACACTAGGGTCCAATCATCAAATATCATAGAAAGAACGAGCAAAAAAACTGGAACCGCATTTCACAGAAATCCAAAATGAAATAACGTGATTTATTTTTTTCGGAATAAAAATTCATTTTGCACTTTATTGTTAAGTAATAATAGTTAATTTGCGATCTGCATTATAGTGACTAAATGTTTAGGGATGTTTTGTAATAACAATGTCTGTCGGATATGTTAGTGATGTTTTGTAATAATAAAGTCTGTCAGACATTATGTGGAAACACAAAATCATAAACACAGAATTTTGAATTTTTTTTTTTAAATACCTGATGTAAATTATATTCTTCATAAAAATAATTACAACAGAACAAAAAATGTATTCATAACGAGGTCATATCAACAGATTGGAAAACGCAATTACATACCTTTCATATATATGCATATTTTTGAATAAAATGGTGAGTCATTATGAATTTAAATACATATATAAATATATATGTTTCAAAAAAAAAAATCAAAAAAAATATATATATATAGTAATAAGTCGTAATATATCGTTTAGGTAGCAAAACTATACATTTAAAAACAAGAATAGGTTTAAGGCTCATAGAATTGTCCGCAAGGACGTGTGGGATGAGGAGACAAGCGCTCAGTAATAATCAGTTTTAAGTGACAGTCTTCTGGGCGTTGAAGGTTCAATCCTCAGTACGGGCAATGCTAAGAATACAATTAGAAATTACTTAAGACTTCTACCCAGTCATGGTTAACGGGGGATTCTGTTAAACATTCTTTACAGATTATTGACATCGACAAGACACACCTGAAAATGGTTGACTGAAATGTTGTGAGAATAACATCCAAGATGAGAACAGTAGTCCGAAAAATACAAATATAAATACTTAGTTTATTTTTTAAAAAAATTTGATTCAATTTTTTAGAATTCGTTTTACCTTTTCTTTTGCTTTGCATTCGTCCTGAGCCACAGCGGGGTTAGGGGTCCACAATAATGCATTTTTGTCTACACTCAACATGATCACAAACCTTGTCTGCGTGAAAGCCGGTTTTACAGAGATTATTGTGCAGGATGTCTGCCTATCTCATCATCGGCCTTCCAATCGATCGTTTCCCGGTGACTTCAAATTTCATGAGTTTCGTAACGGTATTGTCATCATCCCCCCCTCCCGCACATGCCAGGACCATCTGCGCCCCATTCCCTCAATAGGTATGATAACAGAGCGACTTCAGATATCGTTATTACAGATATGATCGAGCAGTGTAATTCCCGAGATCCAGCGGAACATTTGTTTCCATAACAACGAATCTTCGCTCCGCCTTTCTCGTTATCAGCAAGCACTCGGAGCTGTACAAAGCACCGAGTTTTACAATAGTCCGGTAGATTTTCGATTTTAGAATTTGTTTTAACCAAAAGTTAAATGGAGGTTTAAATATTCAAAAAAAAAGCCATAGTCAGCTTGCCGACATCTAAACAGTTCAAGACGCCACCGGATGCATTATGGTCACTTATCTCTGGATGATCATGCCTCACTTGAGAAGGATACGAGGGGATGCAATTCTGGCATACAACGTCAACAGGAATTTCAATCTATCTTTCGAGGAGTTTTTAAATCTCCCCAGCGCCAAGTCGTAGTCTCCAGGGTAATCCAGCAAAAGATGTGTCATCAGCGTTTTCGAAGAAAAGCCGCCTTCTGTTTCCGTGTTTCGGTTCCGTGGAACAGACTACTGTATCCAGGTTTAAAGTCGCCTTGAACAAACATTTAGATGGTATACTGTTACGTCTGGTGTTTACACGTTATCGGTTTAATTAATTTCATCTCACAAATGAAGGAAGGACGAAGTAGAACCTTTAACAAATTTATTTAACAAAAACACCGATTAAATTGAAATGTAGAAAAGCGCTGAACGCGAGATGCTTAGTTTGATCGTGAGAGCCGTTCTGTTTAATTTTCAACTGTCATGGCAGACAACTTCTTTGATCCAAGGGCGATAACTCTTGATTCAAGGGGAAATAACTATTGTTTTGTTAGGTTGCCCTAACATATACAAACGTACACATCTGTCTTTTTACATGGCTTGTTTCACTTTGCTATTTTTTGCCCATAAATTTGATTCAAATATCTACAACTGCATAAAGAAAGAAACCTATTGCTAAGACATGTTCACTTTACAAAAAACAAAAACATGTGGATTTAAATCAGAAAATAAAAAAATTAAAAAACAGATCAATTAATCTTCAATATTCTTGAACTAGCAATTCTCAACGTACTCAAACTGCATAAACAACTAAAATGCATAGTAAATCGACTATAGCTAGTAAGCATTAGTATTGAACATTTTTTGGACTAAATAATTTGGTCTATTTATCTACTTCAGAAGTGCATACGGCTTATTAAGTGATACGGAAGCAAGAGTTGCTCAGAGACTTTGTAATATCTTCATAATTGCTCGGAAAGTATTTAGTTTCGGCAAGGTTTCATTGATCCCAAGCAACTTTTTTTTTCTTTTTTTTTTTTTTTTAACTTCAAATCATGGTTTAATAATATATATATTATGTCACGGTTTAATAATATATATATTATTTCATGGTTTAATAATATATATATT
>OY744533.1:3699672-3779672 GCA_963556195.1 Sepiola atlantica | reverse complement strand
CCGATCAGGATCTGATTGCATTCTTCAAGCATCAGTTTCAGGTAAAAATCAGATGTGAAAGAAAAAAATTACATTTCTCGGAATTTGACAAAGGGTGGATACAAGTTGCGAGCTTGTGTATACAAAAAGGAGTCAAGTATGAGTATGTGTTCCCTGCCTGACCCCACTCCGGGTAAGTTAGCCTCTTAGCTAGTCCCATGAATGAGTCTTTGCCACGTTTTTATTTTTTTTGTAATAAACCGCCTCCAAGATGCCTACTCTCCACTATTATTTTAACTCTGAAGGACACCATCAACTCCAACTCCATTCCCACTTTATTTCTTACGAATTAGAGATCAACCTGCTTGTTTTTGGTCCTAAACTAACCGGAAAACAGTGGGTGGTCTATTTTTAGAAGAGTGGGAGGGTCTTACTAACTAGTTTTTTTATTTGTTATCCCACACCACACTCCCAATGAAATTATTTATATATATATATATATATGAAAATTTATAACTAAAAAGGTAAACTTTTAGAGAGTTGGACCTATTGTGAGGTAAGAAAAGCTCAATATACTGGATAGAGCAAAAATGTGAACTTTAAAACCTTTTCAAATTTCGAATATTGACTGTCCTCATCTGTCAACTTATCCATCATTAACCTCCTCTGATAAGATTTTAATCTTTGAAAAGCCTGGCTTAAGGAATGAAAGAAGAAAAATAAATATTGTTATTCACTAAATGTCCTTGTTCTGAACAACTGAAGATTGTGATTTGCTTCCATTTGCAGGTCTAATTATTTTCATTGACTTATCATATATATATATAAATAAATATTAAAATATTCAACAATTGGTGATATCTTAAATTGAATGGCCCCCTAAAGTAAATGTGGTATTGTGGTGATTTCGCATGTATATATTTTGTAAATAAACAGTCCGCAGTCGATGAAATAGGGGATTCGGATTGGTTTATTAGGGCTTATAGATATTAGAGTTTTGCATATAAATCTAAAACTGTTTTCAAAAGGGAGACTATAAGCTTCACCCGACGACATATTCGTATTCGTAATATTTTTGATTAGTTAGCTTTCATCGAGTTTGGTTTTCATTTAATTTGAAGGATATTAAATGTTTTTCTTTGAAAGTAGGATTAGGGTATGGCTAAAAAACCATTCACAGAAATATTCTCTGATAAAGTTTACAAACCGACGGTGTATTTTGCTGTCGATGATGCATAATAAAAGTTTGGGTTAATTTGAATAGCATATCAAACTTTATGATCATTTCTGGAGGTCCCCAGATGCCGGAGAGCCGTCTACTCCAATAGCTTCTTTCCTCGAGCTGTCGGCCTTTGGAGTTCCCTCCCTGCTCCCTGTTTCTCCGACTGTACCGACATGCAGAAATGTAAAACTAATGTGAACAAGCATCTCGCTGCACAGCTCCCAATTTAGGATGACCCCCTAAACTTTCACCCTAATGCTCAGTAGTCTATAGTAGCCTGGTTTGGGGTGAACTAAGTTTTTTTTTTAAATTTAAAAAAAAAAAAAAAAAAAAATGAATGCTGGGAATTATTTTTTTCTAAGATGTTTTTCTTTTGTAAGCGAAATGTCAGAATAAAATTGTACGATTTATTCAATGTCTGTAAACCTGAATCCAAAGAAGTGGATCTTTTTGTGGCTCTGAACAGACAAAAGTTGGTTAGGGTTAGGATTAGGGTTTATTTCATGATGTTTTTTTAAAAAACAAACAAACTAATAACATTTGAAATTTTCGCTCCACTTTGCAAACAAGGAAGTAAATATCTACTGGAGACTTCTCCACTTACAGTCTTCTTTATAAATGTTAGTGGTTTGGCTTCAGGCTAGCAACTTGTCCCTGTCAAATATTCTTACCACGATAATGGTCAAAGGTATTCTTATGAATGTGATGGATCACTTTGACTGCCTCATATGTCTTAGGACATGGGTTAGGGTTAGGGTTAGGGTTAGGGTGATACACAGAACTCAAGTCTAATTAAGTAAACATGACAGATTTTAAAAATTGTTATTAATAATTTTTAAAATAAGAAAAAGATTTAAATGTAAAACTTTTATAACTTTTATCAATTAAAAAAAAAAAATCTTAAAAAAAATAAAATAAGCAAATAAAAAGTATATAACTTATCAATTAAAAAAAAACAAAAAACTTTTATCAATTAAAAAAAAACACCCTAAAACAAATAAAAAGTATAACTTTTATCAATTAAAAAAAAAACACCCTAAAAAAATAAAATAAGCAAATAAAAAGTATATAACTTATCAATTAAAAAAAACAAAAAACTTTTATCAATTAAAAAAAAAACACCCTAAAAAAATAAAATAAATAAAAAGTATATAACTTTTATCAATAAAAAAACAACACCCTAAAACAAATAAAATAAACAAATAAAAATTAACTCCTTCATCAGTAGATAATCTAAAATAGTTTCCAAGAAACTTTTTTTTGAAAATTGTAAAAAATTTTTTAATATACATAAATTTTTAGTTAAAAATTCCTTCTAGAATAAACTTTTGGTTAAAACAAAAAGTTAATGAATAATTATTTTCATTTATTTTTATGTTATTTATTATTTTTATTCAAAAATAATTAAAACAATACATAAAAATTAAAAAAAAAAAATTAAAACTCCTAAATGTTTGTAAAAAGGTCAAACAGTCAGTCACATTTTTTTCTATTATACTGAACCAGTTGCTAGAAAGAGAAAAAGAGAGGGGGGGGGGTTAGTTGGAGAGAAAAAGTGAGAGAAGGTGATAGTTTAAAAGAAAGATGTTACACACACTTAAACAAAAAAATTTCTTTGTAAATTCCCTCTATTTTTTTATCCATGCTCCCGGGCAACACCAAGTAGCCCTACTAGTTGTAACTAAAACAATAAAATTTGTTACATGAAAATTAGAAGTAAAAATATCTTCAAAGAAATCAAATTATCAAAATACAATTTAAGCCACAGAACCCTAACCCTAAACCCAACCCTACTATCATGATATTACGCTCAGCTTCCCTACCCCGAGAGGCGAGGGAGAGCAAATATTCAGTCACATGCATATACACACTAACAAAAGGCTGCACACACATACAATGCCTACTCAAGTGACTCACATAATAAAAAGGCGACACACACAATGCCTAATTCTCTCACACAGTTACACGCATATACACCAACAGGAAACAAACGTGTACACGCATTCACTTCTAACATTTGTATCTTTTCTTCTCATTCTGAACTTTCTACGATTTGAGAACTCAACTTTTCAAATGAATAATTACTCGCATAAAATAATTTTTTTTTTTTTTATTGATAAAAGTTTTTCAACGAATTGTAAATTGGTGCATATCTTGACAAATAAGCATCTGGCACTCACAACTAAAGGACAGGTTCATACCAACTGTGTGAGGAGTGTTATACTTTATGGCTCTGAAACATGGGCTGCATCGGTGAGCACTATCAAGAGACTGCAGCGTAACGAAAGAGCCATGATTAGATGGATCTGTCATGTCAGAAGACGACACTCTTCAAGATTCTTCTTTCTAGGCTTAGTATACGGGAAAATAACTGATGTCCCTAAGCTGGGCAGGATGAGATGGCTACCCACCCCACAAGAAAAACGTTTGAAAAAGCCCGCCAAAAACACAAACAAATCATCTTCAGATTCAAAAAAAAAAAAAAAAAAAAAATTCTAATTTTTAACCAGTTAACTTATAAAAAATGACAATGTCAGAAAAGCCCCCCAAAACACACCAAAAATTTTTTTTTTCGATTTTAAGAAACACAAAAAAAATTCCTACTTTTTAAACCAGTTGACTGAATACAAAAAAATTGCAAACAAAAATAAAAAAAATAAAAATAAAAATCGATTTATTAACATTTGTTTAGCATTTTGTTCGTCTTTTTGTTATTTGCTATCTTTTTTGAAAATAAAACTGAAAAAATACAACGCAGCAACGTATCAAAGTTATCGTCTGCCGCCATTCGCTTCGGCATCTCTCGGGTGTTTACGTAACATGCCCGAACTCTGCGGAAGCAAAGTTCACAGAAACTGATTCATATTCGATATAAGTATCGAAAGGTATTTAATTGTATCTTTCGTTTCTCCGATCGGAGCTTGAAGTGATTTATTTTTTTCAACTAGTCTATTATTTGTGAGGTAGGCAGATTTTCGAACAGCATACTCAAGTTTGGTGCGTGATAGTATTTCTTACGTATATTCCTGCATTTTGTAGTCAATTAGAATATGTTTGACTGTGAGGTGCAGTATGTGTGTTAGATATGTTCGTTTTTGATTGCTTCACACTCTGACTTGTCTTTGATCTGTTTTGGTCAATGCAATCTTCATAGTGGTGTACGGCAATTTATGAATGAGTGAAAGATTTATTTTTAAAAGAATTTCTTAAAAAAAAAATTAAAAAAAAAAAAAATTTGCTTATAAAAACGTTGGTTAGAGGGGCCAATAACGAATTTTTAACCATTTTAATATTGTTTCTTTAAATTTTTTAAATTTAACGTTTAGATACTCTCACACATGTATATATATATATACATACATGAAGCCGACATGGTTTGTCCATGTCGAGCGAAGCTCCAGCTGGATCTCACGGGTCAGAAACATGTCCATTGCATCAAGCCGGCAAGCTGGAAGACCGAAGCTTTCTTGGGATGAGCTGTGTAAATGTGACCGTGCAGCCTTGGGATTACAAACTTAGATCCTCGTGACTGCCGAGCCTGGATGGAGGACTTCGATCAAGACTGCCAGACAGGCCCCACCCTCTTATAGAGGACTAATCACAGACCCGTTCAAAATAAATCTGATGAAGAAAAAGACACATCTTCGTTTGGTTTTGATAGTGTTATGAGTGTTCTCGACTCCAAGGTGAGCCACACAAGACGTCTCTCGCTTGCTCTCTTCATGCAGTCCGACCCAAAGAATTGATATGTAGTCATGCTACATTTAATCATTTTGATTCTTACGCACGTGAGTCATCACCACCACCATAATCATCATGTTCAAAATAATCATGCTCAAAATAAATAAATGCAAAAGTTTGGCCCATTTCCTGAGACCACTTGCCTTTGAAATTCCCTCCCTGATCCCCGTTTTCCTGACCATACAAACATGCAGAAATTTAAATGTAATGTGAACAAACATCTTGGTGCCCAGATCCCCATCAAGGTTGCCTCCCCAAAATTTGACTCCTATCACAGTAGTCCCTTACGTTTTAGTAGCAATATGCCTTGTTTGAGGTGAATAAAAAAATTAATAAAAAAATAAATTAATTAAAAAAAATAAATAAATTAATAAAAAAAAAAAATTAAAAAGAATTAATAAAGAAAATTATTAAAAAAAAATAAAAATAAAAAAATGAATAAAAATGAATTAAAAAACACTACAACTCGTATATATAAATGAATAAATGCGAAAGTTGGGCCCATTTCTTGCACAAACGCTAAACTCAAAACGCTGTATTTCAAGTTAATTCAATTTTACACAATAGACGCACCATCTTTTTTTTATATACTGCTTATGTATATGCGATAACGGTCGCAAGGTTAACTAATTTGCATATTGGTTTTGAAAATTGACATTTTATTAATTTTTTTTTAATTCGATAATTGTCTTAATTTTAATATAACAAATATTTCTGTTTCGCAATATTGTTTAATTTCCTGGACAAATATTCAGCATGGGGGGGGGGGGGGTAAAACTTAATTTACCATTGCTGGTACGAATGATGAAATGATGAATATTGATTTTAAACTTATTGATTTAAAAAAAAATTTTGTGTGTGTGTGTGTGTGTGGGGGGGTTAAAACTTAATTTTCTATTGCTGGTACTAATGATAAATATTTATTGATTTTAAACGACCAGTAAAATTAAAATCTATAGATCATCCCCCCCCCCCCCCCCCCCCCACACACACACAAGTATACTTTTACGTTTGTGAAAATGTATGCTCATATTACATGGGATTTTACGGTAATCCGAAAATGGAAAAATTCTACAGCTAAATATCTAGAGATTTTAAAAGAACGATTGTATCGGAATCGGGAATTTAGAACAGAATCAGGAAAAATATTTGAATCGTCCCATCACTAATATTTTTTGTCAAATTTCAAAACATCCTCTTTAAATTCCTATTATAATATTTTGGGATCCTGAAACGCATGCAAGAACACCAATATGCATATATAAACACACACACACATACACACAATTATCAAATCATTTTAAGTTTTTAAACACTTTAAAAAAATTTCTATTGAAATATTATTTTGGGATCCTTTAAATTTCGTCGTGCATCACTCATATTTGTCGTCGTCGTTATTTTTACTATGCCCCCCCATCAGCCGTGTGTAGATAAAGCTCACCTTTTGCGGTCGCCGATTCCGTGATCTGCAAATTTTCCAGAAGAATCAAAAGGTCTCATCTTTCTCTCTCCATCTTTCGTGTAGATGTATTCACCGCCACGAAGAGAAGATTGACTTCCTGCGTACAGGCTGGCATGGTTGTCAGGTACAATATCTGGCTTGCCACCCATACCTACGAGTACAAAGAAAAAAAAACAATACAAATTAGAAAGTTTGTTCAAATAAATCGACTATGAGGAGGGGAAAAAACTAAGAAACTTACGATGTGGATTCGAAACGGACATTTTTAATTATAGTGATCGTTGGTCTTCCTCACTTCACTCGGTTGGCGTCAGGAAGGGCATCTGTCCCCTAAAAATCCTTGCTTCAACGAAGGAAATGGCTTCCAAAGAAAACCAATCACATTTCAGGCTAGATGTTGGAAGCTTGCGTGGAAGGCCCGTTGAGTTTCTTGAGAGAAGGGTTGGTTGGTTGGTTTGTTTTACGGTATATCAACCCTTTTCAGGTTATTTAATGCCAAATCTGGTCATTTTGGTGAAGGTTTTTATGCTTCAAGTTCGTTATATGTTCAAATATTTGTTCATGGTGTTTGGTTAAGTGAAAGAGTGGGAACGGATGGGGAGGGGAGAATGGGAAGGGAGGGAAATTGCTTTTTGTTTTGGATTTTGCAGAACATGATTGAGTTTTGCAAATAAAAAAAAACAATAAAACATTAATGTTTAATACATTTTGAGTCAGGAAGTCAATAACTTCAGACAGCCTGATCTGGTAGCGCCAGTAGGTTCTATTTGACCCATAGATGGGGCCCTTACAGGTACTACCACTCCGAGCCAGAGTGGACCTGGGAGCAATGGCAACTAAGAGGCAACTCCACATTCCCCACAGCTCCCAAATGGAGGCCTCACCACGGGATGTCTTTTAAGGTCATACCTAGAACCTTCTTGCCAGAAAATGTATTGAGCTGTGTCCAAAAAATTGAAAGAGATAAATTTGCTAGAATGACTGTGGGGAAAGAATCTGGCCAACACATGCCAGCATGTAAAATAGATGTTAAATGATGATGATGGTGGCTTTCATTACTTTCGTATTTTTCATGGACAATGGAGACGGATTAGAACTCATGTAGAGAAAGTATATTTTGGACGGCGAAGATAGTGAGGTTGTTCAGAAGTTAGGGTTAGCTTGGTGATACCATTGGAGCACAGGGTGGAGCAGGTGCTAACGTGATTGCAAGAATTAGAAGTGGATGGCAAAAGTTCAGCATCAGATGGCAACTGCTATGGTACCTTACCTATAACGGTCTTTGGACTCTTCCATAAATACTGTTGAATCCACCCCATCCTGTTCAGTCTCATTAACTTCAGTTGATTGAGGTTGTCGGAATGAGGTAATATCAGTCGAGGATTCGTTCTCGACAATCAGTCCGGCAGGAACTGGGCCATTTCGGTGGCCTTTTATCTGCCGGGCTGAGGTATACTGTCCTGGGTTGTCCTAGGAGGTGCACGCTCCCAGGCCTTGCCTCGCCTCTTTGGGGAGGGGTAAGTTTATCGCTTACTGCCTGGGGCACCCTGACCGGGGAATGCCGACCAGAGTGCTCCGGCTTGATTCTTCCCCCACTTTCCGACCTTGTGTCACATATTCCTGCAGTGGGAGGTAATTAAATACCTGAATCCACACCAGTCTATACTGACAGTCAAGACTGATGTACCAGCACTCTTGCCTCTCTGTTTCATTACATTTTCTCCAATATACTTGTTTTATCTAAACCCTGAGTTCATGTTTTCATTCCAGCCCCTTTAACCCTAACTCTAACCAGCAGAGTGTTAGCACTGTCGGCCAAGGGAAGAGAAAAATAGAGAGAGAGAAAGTACGAGAGCTAGAGATGTGAAGATCGGAGAGAATAAGAAACACAAAATATCTAACACGAAAAAGGGCGCCTTACTTGGTTTCTTTCCACTTTCATCTGAAAAACTGATGGTACGTTGGGCGCGTTCTGGATGCGAATGCTTCGAACCATGATGATGTTGACCACCAACATCGGCTAAGTCACTTGTTGTAGGGAAACGTGGCCGTCCTGACGTTGAACTCTTCTTCTTTGAAGGTGAATGCTTCAAGGCTGAAACAATTCAAGGGAAAATCATTATTAGAATAATTTGTACACTTGCCAAGTTTTTTTTGTTTTTTTTCGTTACAAAAATCATTATTAGAATAATTTGTACACTTGCCAAGTTTTTTGGGTTTTTTTCGTTACAAAAATCATTATTAGAATAATTTGTACACTTGCCAAGTTTTTTTTCGTTACAAAAATCATTATTAGAATAATTTGTACACTTGCCAAGTTGTTTTTGTTTTTTTTCGTTACAAAAATCATTATTAGAATAATTTGTACACTTGCCAAGTTTTTTGGGTTTTTTTCGTTACAAAAATCATTATTAGAATAATTTGTACACTTGCCAAGTTTTTTGGGTTTTTTTCGTTACAAAAATCATTATTAGAATAATTTGTACACTTGCCAAGTTTTTTGGGTTTTTTTCGTTACAAAAATCATTATTAGAATAATTTGTACACTTGCCAAGTTTCTTTTGTTTTTTTTCGTTACAAAAATCATTATTAGAATAATTTGTACACTTGCCAAGTTTTTTTGGGTTTTTTTGTTACAAAAATCATTAGAATAATTTGTACACTTGCCAATTTTTTTGTTTTTTTTTCATTACAAAAATCATTATTAGAATAATTTGTACACTTGCCAAGTTTTTTTTTTTTTTTTTTCGTTACAAAAATCATTATTAGAATAATTTGTACACTTGCCAAGTTTTTTTGTTTTGTGTTGTTTTTTTTTTCGTTACAAAAATCATTGGGAGGTGGAAAGTCAAATAATCAAAAGTGCATTATTTCGCTTTTATTTTATTTTTCATTCATAATTCTGGCAAAAATACGCATTTCTTTGAATAATTTTGTCATAAAAAATTTTATATAATCATTTTATAAAATAATTTACATAAAAATATTAACAGTAAAAATGAGGAAAGTTTTAACGATAAAATAAACTCAGACTCCTGGAATTCTTATTTAATTGGGGAGGCAGATCATAAAACTATTATTCGGACTACTGTTCTCATCTTTCATGCCATTTTCACAATGTGGCGCAATGGATAAAAGTGATAAGTTATAATCAGTTTTAACTAAATGACACTCTTCTGGAGATTGAAGGTTCAATCCTCAGTACAGACGATTCTTCTTCTTTGCACGTCTTTGAAACTTGTGGTCATACGACAGTTTCCCACATTTTTATGAAGTCCTTTGCAATAGTGTTGTACTCTGCAAGATCTTTCAAGCTACACCGATTGGACAGTGGGGGGGGGGGGGGTAGAACATGCAGTGTTGCATCGTATGGTCCTCCCCTCCACATTCACAGATGATTGGATCAGTTTTGTAGCCCCATCTATTCATAGCAACTTTTGATCGCCCCCATTCCTGTTCTCAGGCGGGTTAGTGTTTTCCACTGGAGCCAGGGTGCCTCGGAACCGGAAGGGAGTTCCTCAGAAGCAAGAATTCCCATGTCATTATGAAGGGGGGGGGGGCATCTTCTAGCCGTCTGGTCCACAGTTGTAGCCTGGTCTCTTCCTGAGATGTTGTTAGGGGTTCGACATGGCTGAGGAAGCTTCTCCTTGACTTCAGTCGTTTGACCATTGGTTCACGCCCATGAAAGGATGGCGTTCATCACTGATAGCCTTTGTGATCTCTACTCGGCTGGCAACTTCCCGTCTCACATCTGAAGGGGCAATGCCAATGAGAAGATGCAGGATGATACTAAGAATACAATAACGAATTACTTAAGACTTCTATCCGGTCACGGCTGACAGAATTAGAGAATGCTACCCACGTCAATTAAATAAAAGGTTTCATTCAAATTTTTTTACAGATTTCCAGAGTTTGCCAAGACACACTTAAAGTCGGCAGTGACATCAGATGAAGTGTTGTGAGAATAACATCCAACATGAGAACAGTAGTCCAAATAATTCAACTTATCAATCCTCATCTCAAAAAATTCAAAACAGATTAAAAAATACTATGACGAAATTCTAAAGTTGTTTTGATGACAGATGACATTTTCTAAAAAATGTAAAATGTTTTGATGACATTTTCTAAAAAATGTAAAATGTTTTGATGACATTTTCCAAAAATGTAAAATGTTTTGATGACATTTTCCAAAAATGTAAAATGTTTTGATGACATTTTCCAAAAATGTAAAATGTTTTGATGACATTTTCCAAAAATATAAAATGTTTTGATGACATTTTCTAAAAATATAAAATGTTTTGATGACATTTTCCAAAAATGTAAAATGTTTTGATGACATTTTCTAAAAATGTAAAATGTTTTGATGACATTTTCTAAAAATGTAAAATGTTTTGATGACATTTTCCAAAAATGTAAAATGTTTTGATGACATTTTCCAAAAATGTAAAATGTTTTGATGACATTTTCTAAAAATATAAAATGTTTTGATGACATTTTCCAAAAATGTAAAATGTTTTGATGACATTTTCTAAAAATATAAAATGTTTTGATGACAGAATGACATTTTCAAAAAATTCTAAAGTTGTTTTGATGACAAATCACATTTTCTAAAAGTGTAAAATGTTTCGATGACAGAATGACATTTTCTAAAAATGTAAAATGTTTTGATGACAGAATGACATTTTCTAAAAATATAAAATGTTAAAAAAAACAAAAAGAAAACAAAAAACAAATTTAAATAATAAATGAAGAGTTTGAATGCAAATTGCGCTAAACGCCATTTTCAAAATCGTTAAGTTTCAATTCAGTAGAAATTTACATGCAAAAATCGACTGAAGGAGTTGGTTTGAATCTCATTTGAAGCAGGTTTTCGAGCAGAGAATCAGTCAAAATATTTCATTCAGCTTGCTAGCGTGATTACTGACTCACACACACATCATGTGAGAGTATTTTACTGACACACGCACGCATAGTCTGCTGGATCCATGCAAATATTCACTCTTACTTAAACAGCGCAATTTCTCTTTCAGCAAGAAATCTGACAAGATGTCTCTTCCAATGTGAATAAAGTTCCTGGTTATTTAGAGCCAAGTTTGTTTATTCATTCAACATTTCGATACACTACAACCACTACCAAAAGTGTTGCCTTGCATCACTCCACCACACCAAAATCATTATTTAAATAAAATGATATCTGCCTAAATTTATATATCTACTGTTATACTGATCTACCCTATTGAATCATGACATGGACTCTTCCTGACACTATAAATAATGATAATGGTGGGAGCAGAGAGAATCGCTATGACCAATCCAAAAGAAGTTTTCTCTGGCGACCCATTACTTCTGTGAATACACTCTTGTTAACTACCTCCTTCTTGTCTTATTTATTTTTGTCCCTTTAAGGCCACAACATTTACATGTGATGTCTGCCTATTTTTATTGCTTTCAACTAAAAAAACTTTTGCAGTCAAAGAATTTTAGATTTGAAATGTTCCTCTTTTTATTCTTTAAAGAAATTAGATTTATCGCATTCAAACTCTTCATCGAGATTTTATATATATATGAGATATAGATATATATATAGAGAAGGAGAGATAGAAAGATTATATATATATATATATATATATATATATATATATATATATAGAGAGAGAGAGAGAGAGAAAGATTATATATATATATATATAGAGAGAGAGATTATATATATATATAGATTATATATATATAGAGAGAGAGATTATATATATATATAGAGAGAGATTATATATATATATAGAAAGAGATTATATATATATATAGAGAGAGATTATATATATATATAGAGAGAGATTATATATATATATAGAGAGAGAGATTATATATATATATATAGAGAGAGATTATATATATATATAGAGAGAGATTATATATATATATAGAGAGATTATATATATATATATAGAGATTATATATATATATATAGAGATTATATATATATATATAGAGATTATATATATATATAGAGAGATTATATATATATAGAGAGATTATATATATATATATAGAGATTATATATATATATAGAGATTATATATATATATATATATAGATTATATATATATATATATATAGATTATATATATATATAGAGATTATATATATATATATATAGAGATTATATATATATATATATAGAGATTATATATATATATATATATAGAGATTATATATATATATAGAGATTATATATATATATATATAGAGATTATATATATATATAGAGATTATAGAGAGAGAGAGAGAGAGAGAGAGAGAGAGAGAGAGATAGAAAGATTATATATATATAGAGAGAGAGAGATATATATATATATAGAGAGCGAAAGATATATCTATATATATATATATATATAGATAGAGAGAGATATAGATATATATATATATAGAGAGAAAGATAGATATACAAAGATTGATCCTTAGATTTGAGACATTTTCTAGAATCAAAATCATGTAATGGCTTTAGATTCAAATTGGAATAAGGATTTTAGACATATGGTTTAGTAGGATTGAATCTTGATGTTAATCTTACTAAGGAGACATAAAATTGGTGCAAAACTGTTTCTGTTTGGCGAATAAATGGTACCCGTCCTGGAATGGGTATTTTTCTAGTTTTTATGAAACAGTCAAAAGATATTAAGTAGAATAATTAATATTAAAATAATTAATATTAAAATAATTAACATTAAAATTAATATTAAAATAATTAACATTAAAATTAACATTAAAATTAACATTAAAATAATTAACATTAAAATAATTAACATTAAAATAATTAACATTAAAATAATTAACATTAAAATAATTAACATTAAAATAATTAACATTAAAATAATTAACATTAAAATAATTAACATTAAAATAATATTAAAATAATAAATATTAAAAGATACAGATATAAAGTAGAATAATTAATATTAATATTGCAAATTTGTTAGTTTTCTCAATATTAATGATCTGACAGCGGAGACGACATTGTAAGCAAAAAGTGAAAAAATAAATTACTTTGAATTTAGTTTGTTACTGAATATCGAAACACAGAATAATCAACCAATTAAGAAGCATAAATAAAATTGACTTACAAGCAAAGTAATTTTTCAACGAACGACTTGAGACTAAAAGTGTTTTTCATTTTTATTTTGGTCGAAAAACTTCCAAGACACACATATATATATATATCTTTTGGGTGTAGTGTTTGAATAGTATTATTATTATTATTGTTATAATTAATGTTATTTGATATGCAAATTACCATATCACACGGTAGTCTTAAGGGTAACATATTATTATTTATGTATATATTAGTGAAATTAAAACTGAATCATTTCTACTCTTGATTATTGGGGAAATGGTCGTTTGATCAGTACCATTGGAGAGCCATGAATATTATAACTGTCCTGTTTTTAAATCTCCGAAACAGTTACATGGTAAACAGATGATGATCCCCCGTTTTAATATTTCACACTTAAGTTAAGGTCCCCTGTTTTTGTTTCACTGTTAGATACTTGAATCCCCTTTTTTAAATTTTTATTTTATTTATGAATTTTCCAACGAATGCTAAGTCTGCGATATCTTGGATTTAGTTAGTTTCTCTGGGAATTTAAACTGCATTTTTTCTCTTTTGTTTAAAATGACACAAAGCTTCTTTAGACATATATATATATATATATATATATATATATATAATACTAATTGTGGATAACTATATAAGCATCCCCCCCTTCTCGGGTTGAGTACTATGGTAAGTGCCATCGCCAACTACTATTAGCGAGAATGCAAAGCTCTTTGTGAAACAAATGGAGCTCTCT
Organism: Sepiola atlantica; assembly: GCA_963556195.1. Lineage (NCBI taxonomy): Eukaryota > Metazoa > Mollusca > Cephalopoda > Sepiida > Sepiolidae > Sepiola > Sepiola atlantica. The sequence goes on along the minus strand of OY744533.1, from coordinate 3,765,424 downwards.
CCTGTAGTTGTTAATGTAAAGCATTGAGATGTAACTTTGTAACAGCACCCGCCCCGTAGGAGAGTGGTTAGAGTCGTTGACTATCAACTAGATAGTCGTAGGTTTGATCTTGGCTTGGGGCAGGTGCTACTCTAGCCACACTAAAGAGCTGTGATGCAGCGAAATAGTCTGTCTGTAGATGACTATATAATACTAAGATGTTTTCTGAGTATTATTTACACAGATGCCGGAGAGCCTTCTACTCCAATAGCTTCTTTCCTCGAGCTGCCGGCCTTTGGAACTCCCTCCCTGCTCCCCGTTTCCCCGACTGTATCGACATGCAGAAACTTAAAACTAATGTGAACAGGCATCTCACTGCACAGCTCCCAATTTAAGATGACCCCAAAAGTGTCACCCTAATTCTCAGTAACCCCTTACATCTACGGTGAACTAAGTTTAAAAAGAAATTTCAAATTCAGTAGAAATAGAAATCCAATATCTTTCAGCCTATGATTTTACTCTGATTAATAAGGCATTTTAGTTCAAGTACTCAGAGCCACTGGGAGGACTATTTACCTATCTATGCCAATCTTATAATAATTATGAATCTTCAACCCTAACCCAAAACCCCTTCCCCACGATGGTTTTATCGTACAATAAGTGAGAGACGAGCAAACATATATGCCCCTCTGATGCAAAACCCGCCACCAACATTTTTCCTTTTCTTATAACCCATGCCACCACAAAATTTGTTTTTTCTCAAACTTAAAAATGTTCTTATAACCCATACCACCACAAAATTTGTTTTTTCTCAAACTTAAAAATTTTCTTATAACCCATACCACCACAAAATTTGGTTTTTCTCAAACTTAAAAATGTTCTTATAACCCATACCACCACAAAATTTAGTTTTTCTCAAACTTAAAAATTTTCTTATAACCCATACCACCACAAAATTTGGTTTTTCTCAAACTTAAAAATGTTCTTATAACCCATACCACCACAAAATTTGGGTTTTCTCAAACTTAAAAATTTTCTTATAACCCATACCACCACAAAATTTGGGTTTTCTCAAACTTAAAAATTTTCTTATAACCCATACCACCACAAAATGTGTTTTTTCTCAAACATAAAAATTTTTCTTATAACCCATACCACCACAAGATTTGGTTTTTCTCAAATATAAAAATTTTTTTGGAATAAAAAGAAAGAAAAAAAAGATGATCCACTATTTACTCCTGCAACAGAAAGACGTCTGCACGTGTATTACCAGAAACTATTTCACCGCCAATTTCGATTGAACTTGGGGAGGGCCACTTTCTCAATCAGGATCCCTGGATATTTTTTTTTTTTGTTTAATGGAAATCGCTCCAGACAAGGCATAAAATCACTTGATGTAAGGCGCTAACTAGAACGAAAGATGATTATCGCAAAGACAGGAGATACCTATTGGCCCTAGTCTCGAAAACACCAAGGCTATAGCAAGGAGGAAAACAGTCAGTCAACTTTAAAAAATGCTTATACTTCTGACAAAGGTGTTTATCATCGAAAGTACTCAAGTTTAAAAAAAAGAAAAGTTTTTAAAGTAAATAAATAATTTATTTTAAAAAACATAAATAATTTGCGTTGTCCAGGTTTTCAAAATATTTAAAAAAATATTCTCCTTATTGCCATTTCAGCAACGTTTTCAATGTGTGACTTTTCAAACTAATATACAGGGTGTCTCAAAAAAATGTACTCACTCGTAGAATGACGAAAAAACTTTGCTTCATCGCTCCACACAATTTTGTGTGCAAACTCGACATCTTCTGCACATTTTGCCAATGTACTCAGTCTTAGAATGGCAAAATGTGCAGAAGATGTCGAGTTTGCACACAAAATTGTGTGGAGCGATGAAGCAAAGTTTTCTCGTCATTCTACGAGTGAGTACATTTTTTTGAGACACCCTGTATATACATATATATATATATATATATATATATATATATATATATATATATCCCGTTATACAACAGTTAGCAAGTAAAAGAACTTTCAGACAAATCCATTTTAAGTAGATAGGGGAATTGAGAGAGAAAATAGCAAGTCAGACCCTCCCCCCCACCTTTAATCTATTTCCACAATGAGACGTTTTCTTTATTTTCCTGTTTGAGACGTTTTCTTTATTTTCTTTCCGCTTTCTATACAGATTTATACGTTTTTTTTTCTCCTTTTCTTTTTTGTACACTTTCCTGTTTGAGACGTTTTCTATCAGGCAATAGAAGACAATCTAAAACATTGCAAAGTGCCTAAGAACGATAAAGAAAGAACAACTAAATACCATTTATTTTGTATTCTCCCGCGCGTTTTTAAAAAAAACGCAACTTGTAGAATTACTCTGAGCTTCTGTACATTAATGAAATTGTGCAACCATTTCTCGTGCGTCTGTGTGTGTGTGGTTTTCGTGCCAACATAATTTTTGGGGTAATTACACATTTTTTTTTTTTTTTATCTACTAGTAATGAAAACTTTGCTATTTATAGAAATTTTGGAAATCCTATTAAAAAAAAAATCTAATTACAAAATTAATTCCACTAGAATGCATTTCGGTTTCTTGGTAACCACGTCAAGCATCTTAATCTTTTCTTAATAGTCGAAAGAAAAGAGCAAATTATTTTGTGACCCTTCGAGATTTGAAAGGAATTTGAAGCCATTAAACTGTCAAATAGGACGTCATTTAAACTGGTTTTAAAATTTTGATCAAATCCTTGTGTATTAAAAGATTTGAAAGCCATTTACGTGCAACAATTTTTATAAATAAAGATTAAAACATTACCTCAATAACAATTCTTTATAGCTTTATAACAATTTGGTTAAATAAATACCATAGTCAATTTGGTTAAATAAATACCATAGTCAATTTGGTTAAATAAATACCATAGTCAATTTGGTTAAATAAATACCATAGTCAATTTGGTTAAATAAATACCATAGTCAATTTGGTTAAATAAATACCATAGTCAATTTGGTTAAATTAATACCATAGTCAATTTGGTTAAATTAATACCATAGTCAATTTGGTTAAATTAATACCATAGTCAATTTGGTTAAATAAATACCATAGTCAATTTGGTTAAATTAATATCATAATTAATATCATAATTAATTACTCCACAGGAGAGCAAAGTTAGACAAGTCTGTTTATCATGTTGGGGATGTCCAGCTCACCAAAAAGGGGAACTAATGATGGAATCGAAATTAAAATTGCCGCAGTCAAGAAGCATCCCTCCTCCTCCGACAGAACAGATAGCACACTTTGATCCCTTGTAAACAAGTCAACCATTTTAATATATTAATAGTTGGAAAAATAAAAATCTTTACTTAATGACGATTTGAAATTTGGAAGGAATTTGGAAACCTTTAAACTGTTGAATAGAACGTCAAACTGGCTTTAAAATTCTTAGCAAATCCTCATGTATGAAAAGAGTCAGTTTCGGAAGCCATTTACATGCAACAATGCTTATAAATAAAGATTAAAACATTACCGTAACAACAATTATATTTTTATAACAATTTGGTTCAATTAATTTAATGACCACACCATACTGTACTAATTAAATTTAACTTTCAAAATCCAATTAAAACAAAAAAATAGCTAGAATTAGTCTCGATAATCGCTCAAAAAACGAAAATTAAACAAAATACTGGTAAAACATTACATTTTTCCACGATTGGTGACATTTACGGGATGTGTTTCTACCAGTATTTTATTTACTTTTTAGATTTTTGACCGATTATCAAGGGTTTCCGTGCTGGGCCAATGACCAACCATTTTGTTTTTTGTTCTAACTGAACAGGTGGACACTAAGTTTGTTTAGAACAAAAAAAACAAAACACTTTAAAATAAGTTAAAACACAAATAAACTTATTTTGTAGGTAGAAGAGTAACTTATCTTGCCTTTGGTAACTTTTATTTGTTGCCTATTTGTTTGTTTTTTTTCACCCCTTTTTTGTTTTGTTGGCTTTTGTTAAACATTTCCCATTATTAAAAAAAAAACAATGCCATACAAGCTGTATACTACATCGCACCCTTTCGGAATTACAATAATATTGTTATCATCATCATCGGTTTAACATCTGTTTTACATGCTGGCATGTGTTGGACAGCTTTAAGAAATTGACTTCCAAACTAACCTATCTCTGACCAGGTCTTTATTTATCCCTCTTTCAAGTCCACACTTATCACTTCCTCCCATGTTTTCCTTGGCCTTCTCCTGTCAACTGAACTTGTTACTTCAACTGTTCTACATCTACTAACCCAAGAACTCTCATCCATTCTTTTAATGCGGACATACCATCAAAGTCTCCTGTTCTGCACACATCTCCCTACACTGCCCAGATTTAATCTTCCTCTGAGGTCATCAGATCTAAGCCTTTCTTTAAGACTCGCATTACACATCCATCGGATTATTTTCATATTTCTTTCCATGCAACGCATCTCTTCAACCCTCACTGGCCAAGTTTCACTTCCATAGATCACACTGCGCGCACACATGCCTGATAGGCTCTTCTCTTGGTCGACAGCGGTAATAATAGCAGAAGTTATTTGATCCACACTAAATTCTTGCAATCACACTAGCACCTGCTCAACCCTGTGCTCCAATGGTATCACCCATGTAACAAAACTTCTAAACAACGTCAATAGCTTCGCCATACAAATATACTTTCTTCACATCAGAGTTCTCATCCATCTTTAATGCCTCACACGTCTTGTACACAAACCGGTTATCATCTAACCCTAACGTCTTGTACACAAACCGGTTATCATCTAACCCTAACGTCTTGTACACAAACCGGTTACCATCTAACCCTAACGTCTTGTACACAAACCGGTTACCATCTAACCCTAACGTCTTGTACACAAACCGGTTACCATCTAACCCTAACGTCTTGTACACAAACCGGTTATCATCTAACCCTAACGTCTTGTACACAAACCGGTTATCATCTAACCCTAACGTCTTGTACACAAACCGGTTATCATCTAACCCTAACGTCTTGTACACAAACCGGTTACCATCTAACCCTAACGTCTTGTACACAAACCGGTTACCATCTAACCCTAACGTCTTGTACACAAACCGGTTATCATCTAACCCTAACGTCTTGTACACAAACCGGTTATCATCTAACCCTAACGTCTTGTACACAAACCGGTTATCATCTAACCCTAACGTCTTGTACACAAACCGGTTACCATCTAACCCTAACGTCTTGTACACAAACCGGTTACCATCTAACCCTAACGTCTTGTACACAAACCGGTTATCATGTAACCCTAACGTCTTGTACACAAACCGGTTATCATCTAACCCTAACGTCTTGTACACAAACCGGTTATCATCTAACCCTAACGTCTTGTACACAAACCGGTTATCATCTAACCCTAACGTCTTGTACACAAACCGGTTATCATCTAACCCTAACGTCTTGTACACAAACCGGTTACCATATAACCCTAACGTCTTGTACACAAACCAGTTATCATCTAACCCTAACGTCTTGTACACAAACCGGTTACCATCTAACCCTAACGTCTTGTACACAAACCGGTTATCATGTAACCCTAACGTCTTGTACACAAACCGGTTATCATCTAACCCTAACGTCTTGTACACAAACCGGTTATCATCTAACCCTAACGTCTTGTACACAAACCGGTTATCATCTAACCCTAACGTCTTGTACACAAACCGGTTATCATCTAACCCTAACGTCTTGTACACAAACCAGTTACCATCTAACCCTAACGTCTTGTACACAAACCAGTTATCATCTAACCCTAACGTCTTGTACACAAACCGGTTATCATCTAACCCTAACGTCTTGTACACAAACCAGTTATCATCTAACCCTAACGTCTTGTACACAAACCGGTTATCATCTAACCCTAACGTCTTGTACACAAACCGGTTACCATCTAACCCTAACGTCTTGTACACAAACCGGTTATCATGTAACCCTAACGTCTTGTACACAAACCGGTTATCATCTAACCCTAACGTCTTGTACACAAACCGGTTATCATCTAACCCTAACGTCTTGTACACAAACCGGTTATCATCTAACCCTAACGTCTTGTACACAAACCGGTTACCATCTAACCCTAACGTCTTGTACACAAACCAGTTATCATCTAACCCTAACGTCTTGTACACAAACCGGTTATCATCTAACCCTAACGTCTTGTACACAAACCGGTTACCATCTAACCCTAACGTCTTGTACACAAACCGGTTACCATCTAACCCTAACGTCTTGTACACAAACCAGTTATCATCTAACCCTAACGTCTTGTACACAAACCGGTTACCATCTAACCCTAACGTCTTGTACACAAACCGGTTACCATCTAACCCTAACGTCTTGTACACAAACCGGTTATCATCTAACCCTAACGTCTTGTACACAAACCGGTTATCATCTAACCCTAACGTCTTGTACACAAACCGGTTATCATCTAACCCTAACGTCTTGTACACAAACCGGTTATCATCTGACCCTAACGTCTTGTACACAAACCGGTTATCATCTAACCCTAACGTCTTGTACACAAACCGGTTACCATCTAACCCTAACGTCTTGTACACAAACCGGTTATCATCTCAACCTACCAGCAATAACTATCATGTAGTAATTTAACTTATTGGATTCATATAAATTTTTAAGCAGATGATTTTTTTTTTTTTTTTTTTTACATAGTTCACCCCAAACAAGGCAGGCCGCCACTGTAGACGTAAGGGGTTACTGAGAAAAGAAAGGGAGAAACTTTGGGGAGGTCAACTTAAATTGGGATCTGAGCAGCGAGATGTCTGTTTACATTAGTTTTAAATTTCTGTATGTCAGTACTGTCGGGGAAACAGGGGGCAGGGAGGAAGTTCCAGAGGCCAGCAGCACGAGGAAAGAAGCTATTTGAGTAGAAAGCTCTCCGGCATCTGGAGACCTCCACAATGAATGGATGGAATTTAGTTGATTGTCGAGTTGGTCTAGTGAATTTACGTCGAGGGGGCACCAGAGTATTGATTTACTCCTCTCCAGGAGTTAGGCACAAGGCCAGTTTTTATCTTACTCCCACAAGTAAGATGTGACCCAAGGTCGGGTCGGGAAAGTGGGGTTTAAAAATTGCCTGGGCAGCCCCGTCGGCATTACCCGGTAGGGGCACCTCAGGCAGTAAGCAATAAACTTACTCTTCCCCAAAGAGGGGAAGCGAAGCCTGGGAGGGTGGACCTCCTAGAACTGCACAGGACACACCCATAGACCGGCGTAAATCAAGCCCCGAAGGCCAAGACAATACCAGTCTATGGGGTGCAGTATCCATCGGAACAGATACTACACTTTGATCTTAGCCAAAAGGCCAGAGTAGCCAATTCATCGGAGCATCTCTACCTCAAAATAGATCATTTAATGAGTCATAACATTTGTAGAGCTCCGAATGCTTACCAACGAGGAAGGCGGAGCGAAGATTCACCGTTATCGAAACTAGAATGCTGATGGATGTCTGGAATTACACTGCTCGACCATATCTGCAATGAGGACATCCGAAGGGGCTGCGGCATTGCACCGATTGAGAGTAAGATAAGGGAATGGCAGCTCAGATGGTTTGGACGTGTGCTGAAGGCCAACAACGACACCGTCGCAAAACTCGCTTTTGCATTAGAAGTTGCCAAAAAACGACCGAGAAGAAGGCCGACGATGAGATGGGTAGACACTCAGCCGAACCAAGCCTGTAATAATGCCAAGTGGAGACAAAAATCCATTATTGCAGACCCCGCCGTAGCTCATGATATATCTATATAATAAAGTAAACTTGATTTTCCCCTGCAACTTCAGTCACAATAGGAAAATAACTGAACACTTCCTATGCAAATCTTTTCTACTCAACACATACAGCACTTTCTAAAGCGTGTTTCACAAAAATATTCTAACATTTTTCATGCTTACAAATATTATTACATTAATTCAGAGATATCTGCTTCTCCCAAATATGTCTTCCAAAAAGAGGGGAGCAACCAATCCCCCCCCCCCCCCCACAAATTTTCTACTCCCACGGAAGTTCTACACCATATCTTTTTATGCCAAGGGAAATTACTTTGAGACACCAAAATTATTACATATAAACTGCATTTTATAAACCTATTATATTCTATTAATATATAACTATTTAATATAACTATTTACTGTGCTACTATAACTATTTATTCATTTAACTATTTTCTTAATTATTTATTTGATAATAATAATATTTATTACATACTTATCTATTAAGGTTATTATTTTAAATTAGATAACATGTTCATATTCACTAATGATAATTTTTCAGGTTTTATTTATAAAAGGTTATAATAAATTCTCTTGGTTACTACTATTTTTACACCAGGTTAATTGTTTGAAATGTTTACAATTAATGCCCACTTCATCTCTTTTATTTAATAATTCATCTCTTTCTGAGAATGTAATAATCACTAATTTTTATTTAAGACAGAAAACATATAGGGTTATACAACTTGGGAGTTGAAGCCTTCCTAAAAATGCTCTATTCCAGTACAGGTACCCCATTGTTCCTATTTAGAGATCGCATGTATTTGGATAATAAAGTATTATCCTTTATTCCCAGGTTGTTGAAAGATCTTTCCCGGTTTCTTTAAAATCAGTGCTTGTCTTTTTAGACTAGTATTATCTTCTGGATACACCGTTCCTAAGTATACTATACTCTTAGTCAAACAGTTTTCATGTAGTGGACAGTCATTTTTATTTCTGCAGTTACTTATTTCTGTTATAATTACTATTTTGTGTATTGTTAATTCTATTGTTGTTACTATATCTATTATCCTGGTTTATTATGGCTCTTAGTTATTTTTTCCAGGTTATTTGTACAACTATAGCTAAGTTTAACAGTATTTTTTATTGAAGCAATTATGTAGGAGATGATTAGCAGAGAAATGCTGAATTAAAAGATCAAGAAACATTTGACCAATTTTGGATTTAACTTGCAGATTAAACATTTGGGTAAACCAAGTGTTTAATCTGCAAGTAAAGCATTATTATAGGTGTTATTATTTAGCAAGGAATTGTTGAAAATTTTATGGCTGATTGATATTGGAATGCACTTAATAGAAGGGGGTGATCCGAGTTAGGGTTGACATATAATGGGTAAAAGTTCTTTCATATTTGCCTTATGTGTGTTTTGCGTAACGTCTAAAAAATTTGTAATCTTAATTACCATTGTAATCTCTACTTTGAGTCCTAAGTTTTTTTGTGGTTTTGTGTATAAACGTTTTGATTTTTCCAGCTTTAGAATGAGTAATGTTTCTAACTATAGATAGACCATCATCCCTATATAGTCCTATATCCTTAATATTAATCACTCTAGAGTCAATTAGCTTATATAGAATAAAGAGGCCTACTAAATCAGACATCTCTGCGGAATCCAGTGAGCCCATCGCCACATCAAATAAATCCGTGGAATATGTTTTATCCATTGTTCATTATTGCTTATTAAGACTATATTACGGCACTTAAGGATAACATCTATTTCTTTGTTGGTAATGTCCGTAAGCAATTTCGCGAAGTCAAAATCCTTGTTGAATAACTCTTTTGTAATTGAAGGGTAATAATCCATCATGTTGAATTGAACAATTATTTGTTTTTTTCCCCTCAATTTCATTAAACCAGTTTATTGTATGGTAATATTAATCCATTGGTTATGGTGTAGTTTTTTTCTTTGATAATCTTATTTGTGTTTTTCAAGATTATTTTACTAATTTATCCAATTTCAGGTCGGGTGGGTTTGGTTGTTTTACGGCAGATTTTCAGGTTATTTAATGTCGAATTCGGTCATTTAGTAATAGTTTTTATGCTTCAAGTTCTTTATATCTTCAAATATTTATTCATGTTTGGTTGTTTTGTTTTACGGCATATCAACCCTTTTCAGGTTATTTAATGCCGAATCCGTTCATTTTAGTAATAGTTTTTATGCTTCAAGTTCTTTATATCTTCAAATATTTATTCATGTTTGGTTGTTTTGTTTTACGGCATATCAACCCTTTTCGGGTTATTTAATGCCGAATCCGTTCATTTTGGTAATAGTTTTTATGCTTCAAGTTCTTTATATCTTCAAATATTTATTCATGTTTGGTTGTTTTGTTTTACGGCATATCAACCCTTTTCGGGTTATTTAATGCCGAATCCGTTCATTTTGGTAATAGTTTTTATGCTTCAAGTTCTTTATATCTTCAAATATTTATTCATGGCGTTTCGTTTGGTTGTTTTATAGAGGAAAATTGCTGTTTTTGTTTTTGACTTTACAGAACATGATTGAATTTTGCAAAGGGAAAGGACAGGTCTGGTTAGGTTTATTAACCTGGTAGAGGGCTAATTTATAAAATCCAGTTTGTGGTCCTTCAATGGTATATAGGTATCCTTAGGTTGGAGTTTACGTACTCTATCCGCTATTGTTTTACTGTACAAGGTTCATTTCATTGACAATATCTAGGTTCCTGGCTAAATTCGAAATTATAATTAATCTTCTGAATTTTTAAAATCTACTCATATATATATATATATATATGCAAACATTGTTAAAAATAACAAAAACGTTCTCTGCACGTTTCTTTGCTGTATTTTTAAAATTCTCTTCTTTCTCCAGCTTTTTTGTTCATTTGCTTTTAACACCTGAGGATGATTCAACGAAGAATCGAAAACGTTAGTGAAACCTATGGAACATTTAATTTTTTTGATTTTAATACAAAAAAGACCATCAGAAATTTTTTTAAAAAAGGTATAATTACACAGACAAATTCTATTATTTTAACAATGTTTGCATAAATTAGAAAATGCTGCCTAAATACACACAATATATATATATATATATATATATATATATGGGTGTTTTTCAAGACACTCTAATCTAAGAACTCTTATTATTTGTGAACTTTTTCTGATGATTTTGTAGTGTTGCAGAGACGATATTGACATACAAATGTTGTTTGGCACAAAACAAATGAAACGGACCGTTAAATATATCTCACAGGAATTTGGAATTTTTGGAAATGTGAAAAAAATAAAAGTAATAAAACAGACCATGGTTATTGGAATATAATAAAAAAAACTGTTCTATATATATATATATATATATATATATATATATATATATATACACTGTCTATAGTCCAGTGTTTAAAAACATTGACTATCGGAAAAAAAACAGGCAAGTTTTTATCCTTGCCTGAAGCGCTGGCCTGTCTAACCACACTGAGGAGTTGTGATACTGCAAAACAGTTTGTGAATTATATATATATATATATATATATATATATCTGGAGATATCCGCGTGGAGACATATTGCTGAGTGGATAGCTTAAAGAAAAATAATTCGAACTACTATAGTCATGTTCACATTTTGATTTAAATAGAATTTTTAAAAATGCATTTTATTTTTCCCTTATTTTTATTGTAGATTGAAATAAATATTAATGGAGAGAAATGATACGAGAATGATACGATGGATGTGTAATGTGAGTCTTACAGACAGGCTTAGATCTGATGACCTCAGAGGAAGATTAGATTTGAACAGTATAGGGAGATGTGTGCAGAAGAGGAGACTTTGATGGCTTGGTCACATTGAAAGAATGGATGAGAGTGATTGGATTAGTAGATGTAGAACAGTTGAGGTAGCAGGTTCAGTTCACAGGGGAAGACCAAGGAAAACATGGGAGGAAATGATACAAATAGACCTGAGGGGAAGAGGGACAAATAAGAACCTGTCCAGAGATAGGTTACTTTGGAAGTCAATTTCTTGAAGCTGTCCAACACATGTCAGCATGTAAAACGAACGTTAGACCGAATATGATGATAATAAACTAAGAAAATTAATTTGATGTATATTTATCAAAATTACGTATTGACAAGGAACAGACACAAAATCTCAAAAATCTTTTATAGAATAGCTTTTTATTTTACACTAGTTTTTTTTTTTTTTTTTAAATTTAAATAGCAATAAACATGAAAAAATTGAAATGGCTTAAAATATCTCAATAATGGCATATATAGAAAGAGCTTGATGATCTAAGAAAGAATCTTTTTAAATTTTTAAAATCTGACTAAAAATAAGGAAGTTATGACTATTTTTGTGCCTCGCACGATTGGATATTTACCCCTCTTTAAGACCATATGTGTTTCGTCCAAGTCGATCCATAAAACAGGCTTTTACTAAACCCTTTCCATTGCTTGTTGAACAAAGATGTGAAATATTATCGATAGATTATGTTAGACTTTGTCATTAACGTATCTTTTGAACAAATGTTTTTATTTCTACACATTTTTTAATTCTAATAACCTCTTCCTAACTGGGACTTTTCCCATGTTCTAACTAGTGATGGAACAATTCCAATATCCCCCCCCCCCCCCAATTCCGATACAATTCCTGATTCCGATACAAAAATCACCTAATCGTCACATTTTTTTACACTAATTTTTCAGTAAAAATGTTATATCTTGAAACCTGAGATTGCAGTCTGTCAGAAAACATCAGCCCCCTCGATCAAGGGAAATAATTGAAAATTATTCATGCATTTTGCAATGAAACTGCAGTTTTCAGGGATTCAAAGAAGCATTATACCCCCCCCCCTCCCTCCCTTCCGGAAACTACAAAACATAGCACTGTACATGAAAGGATGGCAACACTTCCCTGCAAAAAAAAGTTGATATCTCTCTTGACTGTGAAATACATGCAACTGGAGATCGCTTGGAAAACTTCCCGTTTCAGAGGAAGCTGGTTCAACCTGACCTCAGGAGATACACCACTCTTCCTGATTTTTTTGATTTTTTTTTTTTTTAAATAAATTATAATTTTTCTGCAACAAAACTACTAACAATAGCCGGCAATATAAGCCATCATTTCATCTCAACAAAAAGCAGTGTAAAGGACGCTGGGGTCGCTGGAAGCGGTCTAAAGTCATTAGTTTCGCTGTTGTGAGTAGGTACTTATGAAGGAGGCCACGAAAAAGCCTAACTTTATCTCGCCACAGAGACCCCTCCACAAGCTTGCCTGAAGTCACGACGCCCATTCTCGGGGCATGCCCACCAGCTCCTGCTTTCAACACCCGGTGACATCACAAAACGAATCTGGCTGAAACGTTGCTGGACGGAGGAATGGCAAGCAGCAGATAAATCAAGGTTGCACATATTTGTGGAGGACCCGGATAACCTACCAGGCATGGATCTCCCTCGCGGGCAGTGGACAATGCTCAACCGCCTCAGGACAGGTGTCGGCCATTTCGACGCGACCATGAAAGGATGGGGACTCAGGGACTCGGCTGTCTGCAGCTGTGGTCACACTGAACAGACAGTAAACCACATCATCGAGTCATGCCTTAAACATCGACTACCCAATTGCGAAGCCGGCATAGCTGTGCTAGACAACAAAACATTAGCATGGCTTTTCTCAACCGAGCTGGTGATCTAACAGTGAGATGCTGTGAAGCAAACGAAAGAAGAACAACAAAAAGAAAAATTATTATAATATTTTGAGAATTGTTCGTCAGTGTCTGTTGATCATTTATAGGCGCCAAAACTACTTGACAAAAAAATACTTAATGCATAAAGCAGCATTTTCAGCAATGTTTTCCTGAAAACATAGGACTTTCTTCTTTAAGTGAACATAGGCTACAAGGACAGATTCCTTAATTTACAGCTTTCATCATCATCATCATCAGTTTAACGTCCGTTTTACATGATGGCATGTGTTGGACAGCTCCAAGAAATTGACTTCCAAACCAACCGATCTATCGCCAGATCTTTATTTATCCCTCTTTCTCTCAAGTCCATTTTTATCATTTCCTCCCATGTTTTCCTTGACCTTCCCTTGTGAATTGAACCTGCTACCTCAACTGTTCTACATCTCACCGAATTACTCATTCATTCGTCGAACGTGGCGATAACATCGAAGTTTATTTTTCTACCCACATCTCTGTATATTGTCCGAATCTAATCTTCCTCTGAGGTCATCAGAACTAAGCCTGTCTGTAAGACTCGCATCACACATCGTATTATTCTCAACCCTCACTGGCCTCGTTTCATTTCCATACATCATACTACGTACACATGCCTGGTAGACCCTTCCCCCCCTTTGTGTTATTGAAAGCATATGAATACAAGTAGTCGATCGTGTATGCGGTTCCAGTTTTAAGAGTTTTACTGACGTCATCAATCATCGATGTCCGTCAATATTTGGTCAAAAGATAATTTTAAAATGTCAAAAAATTGTTTGGTCACTTTTTTGGTTTTATTTCATTATTTGAAAAAAAAGATCGAGAAAAAAATCCGCAACATTTTTTGGTGACGACAGAATTATACTTGAGATGTCCAACTGCTTACATTAAAAGCGAACACTTATAGGATCCAAAATTATTGGACAGAAATGCAAATTTGTCAAGAAGCCCCCTATATTATAGAGGGGTTAAAATAATGATAATACCTTCTATACTACTACTACTACTACTAATAATAAACACTTAAAGACTTCAAAAGTATTGGACAGAATTGTGCTAAATTTAGCATGAAGAACCCTTGCAATATCGGGTGTCATTAACATATACTTTAATTATATATATATATATATATATATATATATATATATATATATATATATAAGTTAATCCAACAAAAGATGTAAGAGGTACCTAATATCTTTAATTAGTGAACATCCGGATAAAACTGAAGCTCAATATACTGGATAGAGCATTAATAGCATAATACAAAATGAAATAATAAAATAAGGTGCGAATCAAATTTTATTAGAATTCAATGTTCACTTAAAGTCCTTAACTCATGAGTTTTCAAAGATAATTCTTCTCCTCAGAGGACCATTACCGTAATGACATTACTGCAGATGATAAAATTAAACTTTGAAAATATATATAAAAATACATAAAAGTATATAAAACATCAAATATATCAGCCCAAAACATACTTTTTGTTAAAGCTATACAGTTCATCCAAGTCATACAATTTAAAACATATTCAGGAAAGACACGCAAGATGTTGATTGAAAAGTGATCCAGGTGATGAATGGTAGTCCAAAAACGAAAAAGTTATCCAGGCGGGAAACCCGTTTGCAATCGATGCAGTAAATGACAGTGAAAAATGTATCCAAGGTGTATGCAAATTAATAAAACGATAAAAAAACCAAATCATGAAAAGTTCAGAAAACTCACTCGGTGTCGAACATTATAATGTTCAAAATTCAAGGTTCTTATGAGCTGATCAGAGTAGTGCAAACCATAACTCCCTGGTGTTGAATATTATAATGCTCAAATTTCTTTGAAAACTCATGAGTTAAGGACTTTAAGGTACTTTGCCTGAACATTGAATTCTAATAAAATTTGATTCGCGCCTTATTTTATTCTTTCACGTTATCTAATGCTATATATATATATATATATATATATATAAATATATATATATATATATATATATAAAGTTAAGTATGTATTATTTGGATTATTCTGAACTGCTGTTAGATGTTATTCTCAAAACGTTTCGGCCGATGTAACCTCCGACCTTCTTCAAACTCTGGAATCTGTACGAAATTTCCAAAAGAACCCTTTATTTAATCCACGGGGGTAGCTTGTTCTCGTTCCGTCAGCCATGACCGGGTAGCAATCTTAAGTAATGTGTAATTGTATTCTTAGTGTACCGCCTGCGGTGAGGATTGAACCTTCAACCTCCAGAAGTATTTGTAATTGTAATCTTGGTATTGGCCGCATAAAGTAATAATCATAAAAGCATAAAATATAAAATAATAATCAGTTCTGAAGGTTCTTAAGTAATTTGTAATTGTATTCCACCGAGGATTGAACCTTCCACCTCTAGATGAGTCACTTAGCACTTTATTCGTTACACCATGGGTCCTGATGTAATTTTCACAACATGGCGCAATGGATAAAAGCGATAAGTTATAATCAGTTCTAAATGAGTCTTCTGGAGCCACATCAACCAACACCAGAAACACGAGTGGAAGTGAACGAGCGTGAGGGCTGCATTATTGGTTGCTGCGACGAACTGAAGCTTACAATTGTTGCCGTTAAACCAGGATTGATCGTTGGTCATTGCCGAGAGTGACCAACAGATGATTTTTTTTTTTTTTTTTACTCACCAGAACAGATTGTTACCTTGACCGAAGACGGGAAGAAACGAGAACCCAAAAGATCAGTTGGCTACGTGAAAAGAAAAAAATTTTGCACCAGAGGGCCGAGTTAGAACAACGACATTAGTCATTTGACTATCGGTCTAAAAAGCTCGAGAGAAAAAAGAAACAGCAGATCAAAGACGACATCAGAGAAAGGGAGGTCACTCTTTTAGGTTTTCTTTGTTTATTTTTGCTCGGGTTAGGGTTAGAGTAAGGGTTAGGGTTTGTCAGTATGTAGTTGTATGAATTAGGGACAATATTAACTCAGCTTTGCACTGAGTTGAAAGGCTAGTTGTAGGAGTGTTTTGCTGTTTTGTGTCGTGTCGCCGTGTCGTGCCGGGTCGCCGTTTTGTGTCGTGTCGTGCCGGGTCGCCGTTTTGTGTCGTGCCGGGTCGCCGTTTTGATCGTGTCGTGCCGGGTCGCCGTTTTGTGTCGTGTCGTGTCGTGCCGGGTCGCCGTTTTGTGTCGTGTCGTGCCGGGTCGGGTCGCCGTTTTGTGTCGTGTCGTGCCGGGCCGGGTCGCCGTTTTGTGTCGTGTCGTGCCGGGCCGGGTCGCCGTTTTGTGTCGTGTCGTGCCGGGTCGCCGTTTTGTGTCGTGTCGTGCCGGGTCGCCGTTTTGTGTTGTTGTTTTGTTTCATGAGCAATCAAAGAAAATACAAGAAGAGCGAGACCTGATGGAAGAGCGATAGGATGAATGATAATGGATCAGATGCAGCGGAAGCCTTGGAAGAGATCCAGAGAGGAATTAGGAATTTAATCGAGGGAGTCAAGGTCCCTACATACAAAAAGGGAGCCCGGAGGATTCCAATTCAGAAGAAAAGGATAATTTGGGGATTTGAGGATAGAAAAGTAGAGAGAGCGATAGGGTTGGCCTACAGTTTATAGCTCTGCATGGAGAGAACCTTGAGCTTACTTAAGCCGCATTTTAGCCTGAAGATTGCCCCCGGGGATGAAACGCGGGAGTCTCTGTGTAGCTTAATTGCCATAAATATATTTTCATAACTTACTACTTAGCTCTACTTACGTATCGAGCACTGTTGAAGTAAATACTGAATATTGATACATAAAAAATGATATCTCCTTATAAATTTTTTTGTGGATACATGAAATACTAATATATATATATATATATATATATATATATATTTCTTAAAGCCGTCCAACACATGTCAGCATGTAAAACGGATGTTAAACTAAATAGGATAATCAATTTATTCCAAAAATGCTGCAATAGGATATCATTATTCCATTTCATACATTTACGATATTGTATGATTTTAGAATTTATTTTATGAATAAACTTATTTGTTGTTATTTATTGAAAAACTTTTTTTAATTTTTTCTATTAATTATAGAATTATGGGGGATTTCTTCAAGAAATATTGGATAGGATGAGGCATCTCGGATTCAAGGAGTTATTAAATCAGAAGCGGTAATAAATTTAAAACTGATTTTATTTTGAACACGTACACAACCCCGTCTAAACTGGTACTGCCACGTCACCAGCTGTCAGTCATCGGAGATGCTTCAAACTGTGCCACACATTGATATTGATGGCCCAAAGGTACGCGGGAGGCCGCTTAGGATATGGAAGGCATCAGTTGATGACGATCTGATCTTGGCTGGGCAGCACAAGCGAAATGGCTACAGACAGAAGTTGCAAGTCATTCATGAAATGTCTAACCTCAGTATGAGACGAGGAGACGAAAAATGAAAATAAGTTTCTTCAAATCTATTCACGAAAAAAACTTTTAAAATTAAAATTAAAACAAAAATGAAAAGTAATTTCTGATCGTAATGATTAGTATTATTTAGTTTGCTATTCAGTGGAAAATAAGCTGAAAGCAACAGTGGGTGTTCAGAAACATTTTAAAATTGGATATTTATATATATATATATATATATATATATTGTTTTCTTGTGGGGGGGGGGGATTTATTCATCATTGTACCGGCTAACGTGAAAGTGTATTATCGCACATTGTTCCGGTTTTGTGGTTTTATTGAATGTATTTGGGACCGATTACTTGCTTGTTGGCTTGGTGGAAGAAATAATGCACAAGCTACTTTTCTAAGACTTTTCTAGGACTTTCTTTTCTTATCGTTGTTCTTCCTTGCTTTTTAAGTTTGACTTTTATTTTTATTTTTATTATTTTTTTCCTCTTCTCTTCTTAAGTGACCTCAACTATTACAACGCCACATTGTGTTTTGTCGGCAGTTGAAACCAGTATTCCAGACATTTAATTTCCCTGATGATCTGCCAAGCAAGTAACTGCTTGGTAGTGAAACACGTGTAGGAAAAAACATTTAATTTGAATAAATAGTATTTGTAGGAAAAAATATCTTTAATGGTGATCATTGGTGTCTTGAAAGGAATGCTTTGGTAAGCCTTCATAAAATCACATAAATGCTCTGTACTCTGTAATCGAGTATCATCGAGCTTGTTTTTTATTGGAACAACCCCGGTCTTCACTGAATGATCTATTTTATAAGTGAAAAATCTAAATCTATATATATATATATATATATATATATATATTTAAGTGCAGGTTAGTAGTCCGAGGCTGTAGCAATGCGATGTAGTTGCCGGAAGGTGGAAAGGGTGAACAGAAATAAACGAGAAGAGAAAACGAATCTCAAAACGATTTATTAATATTTCACGAAAAACTGATTAAGTACCAGAATAGTAAATACTGTCAGGTAAATAAAAAGTTCGGCAAAAGGTAATCTTAAATTTTCGAAAGAAAAACTTTCATTATCAAAAGACAACAATAAAAGACCGAGAGGGTCGAAAAAAATGGGAAAAGCCGGAATCAAACTGTTGAAACACTGCAGCAGACTATTGGGAGTAGGAACGCAGAAAATGTCAAAATTTAATTAAATAATTATTCAGCTAAAGTTAACATCTAATTAACATTTGTTTATTTATATACTAATTATTATAATTTTATTATATTTTATTTCATATGATTTATTAATTTTTCTATATTTATTCAATTCAAAATTTAAATTTACGTGTGGGCCGTTATTATTATATGTGCAGCCAAAGGGGGATAACTTAGAAGAAATGTTTAGAAATGAGATTTGAAATTTGAGAAGAAATTTAAATCAATTGTGGAATGAATTAATGTCATGAGGGTAGGGAGGAAACCGTTAGAACGGGGGGGGGATAAGAAGAAACGTAGGAAAGGGGGAGGGGGGAATTAAGGGATACAAATACATACACATTATATATATATATATATATATATATATATATATAAAGTGTAAATATCTAAATACATATTTATTTTATTTAAGGGTATTTCAAGGGTATAATACTCCTAGAACTAAATCTATATAAATTTATTCTATATATTTATTTATTAATTAAAAAAATTTTTTTTTTAATTTTCCTTTGTTATTATTTATTCATATATTTATTTATTCTTTTATTATAATTTCTTTTATTATTTCTTTTATTTTTTTCATTTTTATTTCCCCTATTTTAAAATTTTTTTATTATTATTTTATTTTATTGAATTTCAAACTTTAGTTTAGGGATTACAAATGTATCTGCATACACATACACACACATGAGAATACACCCATATATACATACATGTATATATGTATACACATACACAAGGCCTAAATATATGTAAATAAAGTGTATATTCTTCCATTCCTGTTTACATTTATGTCCATAATGTTTTATTTAAAATATGTAACATGTAAAAATTAAACACAGGATGAGAGGCATTGAGGTGTGGGGTGGATGGCGCTGGCAAATAAAAGAAAGAAGGGGGAGACAAAGGCAAATAAGTTGGGGTGGGAGTGTGAGGATGTAAGAATCAGAGGATGAAAAGGGAAGACAACTCAAATCTGTTATTCAGAGTTGGACGAAATTTAGAGATTAGAATAGCTTCCGAAATTCGAAGCTGACCTATATTGCTGACGGAGTTGAAAATGCGGACACTAATAGAGCGATGTGTGTTGCCACATGATATTAAGTGTTTGTGGAAGGAAGAAATGTGGGTGTTCAGATGCTCTTTAATGCGTTGGTGTAGAGGCCTAACGGTACTACCGATGTAGAACTTTTGACACTTAGAGCATTGTAGGTTGTATACTGTATAGGTGCGGAGGCAGAGGCCAGAGTTGGGGATGGGGCAATTAGCTAGAGAGCAGGGGTCCGGAGTGTAGTGGTTTTTTTTTTGATAAATGTTGTCGAAGAGCAGTGCCTGTGTGAGAGAGCTGTATGTTAAGGTTCTCACTACGTATGGCATTGCGGATGACGGAAGTGATACGGTCGCTAAAGAAGGGGAGCTTAAGGAAGCAAGTGTTAGAGATTGTGTGGTGTCTACGTCTTTTGGTGTCGTTAAGGCTGCATATGGTAGTATGGTATATATTTTTTATTACTCATATTTTATTTAATAACCATTCCTTAATCACATTTCCTTTTATGGATTTTTTTTTAACAATCAGAACTGATTTAATTATTTTTACTAACAAAATGGAGCAATTTTTTGACAAATTAGATGGAGCAATTTTTTGACAAATTAGATGGAGCAATTTTTTGACAAATTAAATGGAGCAATTTTTGTGTGACTTTTGACAAATTAAATTGTCTCTAGAACAACTTAATCTTTTTTTTTCATATTGATTTTTCTATAAAAACAAAAACAATTGTAATCAGTATTATTAAGATTATCCGTCTCGAACATTAGGTGCATTATCCGTCTCAAACGTTAGGTGCATTATCCGTCTCAAACGTTAGGTGCATTATCCGTCTCAAACGTTAGGTGCATTATCCGTCTCAAACGTTAGGTGCATTATCCGTCTCAAACGTTAGGTGCATTATCCGTCTCAAACGTTAGGTGCATTATCCGTCTCAAACGTTAGGTGCATTATCCGTCTCGAACGTTAGGTGCATTATCCGTCTCGAACGTTAGGTGCATTATTAGGATTATCCGTCTCGGACGTTAGGGGCATTATTAGGATTATCCGTCTCGGACATTATTCTCACATTTCATCCGATGTAACCTTCGACCTTCTTCAGGTACGTCTTGTCAAACTTGGGAACCTCTATGGAATTTTGAACAAAACCCTTTATTTACTCCGCAGGTGGAAATTGCTCGTGTTCCATCAGCCATGACCGGATAGACATCTTATGTAATTCTTAACATTGCTTGTACTTAAGAGGACCCTCACTTAGAACTGGTTATTACTTGTCACTTTATCCACATGGATCCATGGTGCAACGGATAAAAGTGCTAAGTAATAATCAGTTTTAAGTGACAGTCTTCTGGAGGTTGAAGGTTCAATCCTCAGTACGGGTGATGCTAAAGATTACAATTTCAAATTATTTAAGACTTCTCTCGGGTCATGGCTTACAGGATGCAATCTAGGTACCCCCATAGATTAAATAAAGGGTTACGTTCAAAATTCCGTACAAATTCACCAGTCTGACGTAAAGATTTCAGAGTTCGACAAGACGCACCTGAAGAAGGTCAGCGGTTTCAATCGGTCGAATTACTAACAATCTCCTATAGCAATCTAACAAGAAAAGGATAGAAGAGCTGTTAGCACGCCACCCATTATTGTACGAGCTTCAGTTTAGAGAGGAGAGTGGAGAAATGTTTAAAAGATAATACTCACAGATTGCCGCAAAACAAGGTGCAGTTCAAAGGAGAGTGCTTTGTCTGTAAACTGAGTTTCAACGTGTCGCCCTGTGCTGCTGTATAAACGACTTTCTACCCAACAAGCAACATGCAATAACAGAGCCCATTTAACCGATGCACCACTTTCATATATTTTTAACGAATTTTTTTTTTTTTCATTTCAAAATGTTTACGTATGTGATAAAAAGAAAACATGCATTTCACCTTTAAAAGATAAATACAAATAAATGCAACAGAAATAGTGAAGATTATTTTTCTAAAAGTGCAAAAGTTAGGTTTATATATATCAAGATTAAAAACCAAAAATAAAAAAAAATTTTAAAAATAAATTTGAAAAAAAAAATGGTAAAAAGAATAAATGAAAATAAATGAAAAGAATAAATGAAAAAAAGAAATAAAAAGAATAAATGAAAGAATAAATGAAAAAAAAAAATGAAAAAAAATGAAAAAAAAAATAAATAATGAAAAAAAATAATCGAAAAAAAAAAAATGAAAAAAAATGAAATAAAAAAATAAAAAAAATGAAATAAAAAAATAAAAAAAATGAAATAAAAAAAATAAAAAAATGAAATGAAAAATGAAAAAAAATGAAATAAAAAAAATGAAATAAAAAAAATGAAATAAAAAAATGAAATAAAAAAATGAAATGAAATAAAAATATGAAATAAAAAAAATGAAATAAAAAGAAAAAATGAAATTTAAAAAAAATGAAATTAAAAAAATGAAATTAAAAAAAATGAAATTAAAAAAAAATGAAATTAAAAAAAAATGAAATTAAAAAAAAATGAAATTAAAAAAAAATGAAATTAAAAAAAAATGAAATTAAAAAAATTTAACAAAAATAAAATTAAGAAAAAAAAAATTTAAAAAAATAAAAAAATGAAATGAAAAATGAAAAAAAATGAAATAAAAAAAATGAAATAAAAAAAATGAAATAAAAAAATGAAATAAAAAAATTTAACAAAAATAAAATTAAGAAAAAAAAAAAAACAATTAGAAAATAAATTTTTTTTTTTTCAAATTGAAAAATTTGCACACACTTTTCAATAACTACAGCAATGGGTTATAAGCAAGCAGGTTGTGAGTGAATTTGCAGTAAAACATCTATTCAATAATGGTTTGTGCTGTTCTCAAATGCACTCTTGGCAGTCATAAAACCTACTCAAGTGTGTCACACGCAGCAGATACGAGAATGTCACTTTCAGATAAATCAGAATTAAAACTTCTGAAATACGTAAATTTTTTCATTGAGAGCAAATGTCTATCGGTAAGGAAATACGACAATAATATGTCGAAAGTCTTCAAATGAAAGTTAAAAATTAAAAAAAAAAATAAACTGACATACCCAGCCTGTCACACACATACACACTTCCATGGATTCCGTCTGTTTGAACGTTAACCTAGTCTTATTGAAACAACGTCTTAAATAAAATGTGTATTTTTTCATTAGTAGGTTATTCAGATTGAAATGTGGGGTACCAGATAATTCGAATAGGTTTTGGTTAGAAAATGTTAGTAGATTCAAAAACAAAAACAATACAAAAAGGAGTCCAAATAATGCTGTTTATTGATCAGAGTTGAAAGAGGGACATTTTGTTTTCAGGAAGAGCGTGACAGTAGAAGTCTGTCGCAAATATTTGGATGAGGTTTTTAGAGATGAAACCAAACTAAGGAAAAAAGTCTGTCACAAATATTTGGATGAGGTTTTTAGAGATGAAACCAACTACGGAAACCTTTCTTTTTTTTTTTTTAATTTTGTTTTGTGTTGTTTTTTTTTTGTGTTTTGTTTGTTTTGTTTTTTTTTTTAATCAGAGATGGTAATATTGAAAGGAGAAATTGTACACGTTTGCATAAATGACAAAATTAAATTTTTTTTCCTATTGTTATTTAAGTTCAACAAAAAAAAAATGACAATTTTTTTTTTGTTAAATTACAAAAAAAATTCAGTTTAATTTTAATTAAAATATTGGCATTTATTTCTAATTAATTCCTTTTTTTTATTATTTAAATTGGAGGTTTCTACCAGTTGATAAAACCATCTAGTAATATTTACAACAATAAAAATACATATTTTGATATGGAATGACTCCGGTATGCTTTCGTTACTGTAGAACAGGGAATTTCAATGTGCATGGATATGAAGAGACTTTAAGAGAATTCTTAGAGAATGTAGCGACGACACCATTGGCACCAGCTTTTACCAAACAAGTCGGTACATTAAGCCAATGTGAGAATATATAAAAAAAGGTAGAGATAAACATGTGTAGCATTCTAATAGAAAGGATAAGACGTATACATATTCAGATATAAAGAAACAAAGTATTAACATTAACCAAGTGTCTAGCCATTTAGCATTAAATTTGACAGGAAGTTTAGAAATTTAATCCCATAAATAAGTTGCAGTTTCGACTAAGTATTTAAAATGTCAGATTTGCTGTTCCATCAGATAAACACTCAAAGCGGTAAAATTAAATTTACTGGGGTTTTTTTTTCTTCATTTATTTATTTATTTTTTTGTTTTGAGGGGAGGGAATAAAAAATAATCCCAAATTTTAGTTCTAACAAATTTTTTTTTGGGGGGGGGGGGGGGGGGGGTGATAAAAAAATAATCCCAAATTTTAGTTCTTAAAAATGTTTTTTTGAGAGGGGGAGGGGAAAAAATAAAAAAAAATATCCCAAATTTTAGTTCTAACAATTTTTTTTTTATCAAATGTAATTATATTACAAAGTCCGATTCACTGTTACATCATAATAATCTATTTATATAAAGTCAGGCATATTTATATGTTTGTATGTACAGGATTCACTCCTAAACGAATTATTGCAGGCTACATTTAGTTTTATTTTATTTTATTTTATTTCACGCAAAGGGAGTAAAAACGAGGAAGGAATCACTTTTGTGTAAATTTAGTTATCTCTGATTTTTGTGAAATTTTAATAGGTATTCGACATCAATTAATTAATATTCCCCAAATTTCAGTTTCTTTGGAGTATTTTAAAGGTTTTCAGGAGGCATAATATCGCCACGACCTCCCATTTGAAAGTTCAAATATTTCAGATTTGCATTGAATTTGATCTATAGTAACCAGACACCAATTAAGCCAGATTTCCTGAATTTTAATTTCTTCTTTAAACCCCTTAAGCCTTAATTTTTTAGACATTTTCTAGAATCAAAATCATGTAATGGCTTTTGATCAAAATTAGAATAAAGATTCTAGACATAAGGTTTCGTATGATTATATCTTGATTTTAATCTTTGTAAGGGGGACATAAAAGCGGTGCAAATCTGTTCTGCTCGGGGAATTAATTTTACCCATCCTGGGACGGGTATTCTTCTAGTTTCCCTAGAAGCTTAAAGAATATTTATTTATTTATAGAGAAATGTTTGCCCATTACTGTGGTGCGTTTCTTCGAACATCTGGAAAGTGAAGTATGACAAGTTTCATTTCCGTTAAATGTTAAAGTATTATTTCTGTTGTACTTTTTTTCTTTTTTTTTTTTGGTCTCAATTCATGGAATTAGGAATGTTTATTTTATGGCACATCAACCCTATAAATCATTTCGCATCATACAACATATTTAAAAAAATAGTCCTTTGATAAGTTTGTGGAAGTTATTTAATTATATCTTTTGTTTTTTTAAGCAGTCTATTATTTGTGAGGTAGGTAGATTTTCGAATAGCATGGTGATAGCATTTCTTGCAGGTAGTCCTATTTTTTTTTTACAGTCGATTAGAACATGTCTGACTGTGAATAGTTGATTGAATAAGGTTCCTTATATATATATATATATATATATATATATATATATATAATATATGATTATTTTTATTTACACAGACATGTACAAAATCTGCGACACTGGCATGTCGATGTTATTGATCAACAGCTATTATAAACTGAGATCTCATCAGGCAGAGTTAGAATCCGATCTTAACCGTAGATCATATTTGGAAAGAATGAAATGGAGTAAAAAGAAAAGAAATTCCAATTTTTCTCCATTTCATTCTTTCCAAATATGATCTATGGTTAAGATCGGATTCTAACTCTGCCTGATGAGATCTCAGTTTATAATAGCTGTTGATCGATAACATCGACATGCCAGTGTCGCAGGTTTTGTACATGTCTGTGTAAATAAAAATAATCATATATAAAAGCTCCATTTGATATTGAGCACTTTCTATAAACCCGGTTGAAATTCTTTGGATTACTACCCTGTGGATGTTTTACCTGGATTATTATTATATGTGTGTGTGTGTGTGTGTGCTTTTGACACCTGAGGATGATTCAACGAAAAATCGAAAACGTTCATCAAACCTATGGAACATTTAATTTTTTTTGATTTTAATAAAAAAAAGACCATCAGAAAGATTGAAAAAAATAGAAAACAGTATAATTAAACAGACGAGTTCTGTTATTTTTAACAATATATATATATATATATATATATATATATATATATATAATTTTAGAGGTGAAAGATGAGAATAAAAAATTGTAAAGATACAATATTTATTAGAACATCAGAAGTTCAGAGCAAGGAGCCTCATATCCTTAATCCATGGATTTTCAAAGATACACTCTTCTCATAAGAGAAAAGTTTATCCTTGCTATGAACTTTTGATGTTCTAATAAATATTGTATCTTTACAATTTTTTATTCTCATCTTTCACCTCTAAAATTGATTGCTCTATTCAATATATTGAGCTTTATATTATCACGATAGATTATTATTATTAAACGGTAATTTAATTATCGTTATTTAATTCAACATTTAAATATTATATATATATATATATATATATATATATATATATTTAGGCAAACATTATTAAATAACACGGAGTGGTTTTGTTTGATGCGATTTTTTTTGATTTTTTCAATTTTCCGAATTGTCCATCTAATGTGTCGGTCAAATTGATATAAATATGATCCATGGCTTTCTTGTTCCATTCTTTTTTCTTTTTTGCAAGTACTTTCGATTTGAATCGTCAAATCATCTTCAGGCGGTATTAGTTTTAGTGTTTTTACTGTTGTGCTCATTTTTGAATTATAACGGCAAGTAGTTTATATTTGAAAACGCATCTGTAAAGTTGAAATGTACATGAGAGCGTGATGGCGTTCTACACATACGAGAGATTTAAAGTTTGACTGTTTAAACCGTTAAGAAATTGATGACGTTAAATAAAGTGCATACAATTCAAACGCATAACTACCTAATGGCTAAGAATTTGATAATGTTAATTATTATGCTAGATACTTTAAAATGTTACGACTAGTTTCATAATTGACATTATTAATTGTGGGATGTTTAGTTTTTATGTAGAGGGCTTCGAGTATTTTTAATTTTTTGATATTGGTATCATGGTGTATTATTTTGGTATTGTTAACAAGGATGTTTCTATATTGGGAGGGGGTGCAATTATGTTTTTTTAGGTGTTGGCATATAGAGCTAGTGTCGGAGAGATGTAGGGTGAGTCTTCGGGAGATATATATATATATATATATATATACATACACACACACACTCGATAGCTTGGGATGCAATGAAGTCATTTAAATTTTTACTTTTGATTTGTTTGGAAATTTTTTAACTTAAGGTAGACAACTCCTATTATATTTAATTTAAAATGAGTTATCCCCTTGCTGATTTTTATGTTTATGTGATTATTAAAAAATGTTTCATATTAGCAGTCATTTAGAGCAGACTAAGTAATTAAAAAAAAAAAAATTAATAAATAAATAGCTCAGTACGGCAGACTATTATCAATGACACGGTACAAAAATAACAAATGAAAATTGGCTGGTCAAAAGCAAAGTTTTATTTGGGCGTGACTGAAAATCCAACGATAACTTCATATACAAGATGTGTGTGCGTTTCTTGTCTCGTAGATAAAAGTGGTTTATGTATAGTTAAACTTTGATTTCTTTAATTTATTACAAACTAGCAAAACCTAACCCCCCCCCCCCCTTTCAGAATTTGGGGCGTTAATTAAAAAAAAATGTTGTTTTTTTACTCAAAATTCCATAATTTTTATAAACTTTTGGTAAATTTGCAGATTTATATCCTCAGCTAAATTATCCCCCCCCCCCCTTAAAAATGAGATTCTTCCTTTTAGGGTCCAGATTGTTACGGCAGTTAATGTTTCTAACACTAACCCTAAGTTTGACTAAACTGCCATGAAACTGGCCCAAAAAATTGAATTTATACACAAAAATTTTCCCCACTGAAATAATTTTTTTCCTTTTCTTCTTTCCATCAAGTTAAAAAAGGTTTAAAAAAAAAAAAAATTGGGGGGGGGGGGGGGGTTAGCAGACAGCCACACTGTCCCTCCCACTCCCTCTTTCACTTCGCTCGCAAGCCAAGACAACCATACTCTATCTCCCACTTCCCTTTCTCTTCTCGCCGGTAAGGTCGTCAGTGAGCACATGGAGTTAAAACTTAAGATGTTTGAGTTACTTTTCTGATTTACTTATTAAATACCTTTAATTAATTACTATTAATATAGACGAAACTATTGCATATAGATAGCAAACATAAGCCAATGCAATTCCAAATTAATAATACTAAACATCAATTAATTATGAACGGTTTAAAAAATAGTTATGCTAATTAGGCAGTCAAAATGTTCTCTCTTAATCTTTTATCTCCACTATATATATACAGAATATCAAGATTTTATGTTGTATTCTTGATTTAAATAACAGTAACCCGTTTTGATTAAAATATAGGAGTGATAAATGAAAAAAACTTTCGCATTTATTCATTTAGAAGGCGTTAAGGTGTTTGACGAAAGAATACTAATATTATGCTCACTTTTTTTAGGATGAATTTGTTACTGGGAAAACTGACAGACGCTAAGACAAGATTAACCAATCAGCTGTCGGATCTCTCGTTAAGAAAAGTGGTTTATGTAGAGTTAAACTTTGATTTCTTTAATTTATTATAAAAGACGTTAAGGAGCTTGGCAGAAGAATACTTAAAGATTATTTTCACTTTTCTTGGGATAAATTTGGTACGTAAGCCGCTGCTCAAAGAAAGAGGGAGCGAGGGAGGTAGAACAGTTTGTTGGTAAGCTTTGAAGCGAACAGCACTTGTAAAGAATGACTTAAATCGATTGCAAAGTAAGGGGGCAAAGGGTTCTAAATATCCGTAGCTAGAAAAGTCCTCCGTCGCTAGCAGAAGAGACGGCGACGTCAACATCTTAATAAAGGGTCCTTTCTTCAAGTGCGAGAATATTCTTCTTTTCTTTGGTTGCTACGAAACTTAAAATTAAAGGTGAGAACCCCCCCCAACCTCCCGTGGAGATGATCGTGGATGAAATGCCTCAGCCACAGGAGGAGCTGAGGACATGATAGGATTTTAATAGTGTTGTTATAATTTCTGATTTGCATTGATAAAAAAACAGGTATTTTGTTTGATTGCGCCTTACCAGACATTTGAACCCTAACCCTCCGAGCAGAGGTATATGTAACATACTTGTCGTTTGCAATCTTGAGGTTGTGTAAAAAGTCGAAATGAGTGGAGTTTCGAATGGAACGAAAAGTTGGCTTTTAAGCCGCCTGATGCCATTCAATTGCGTAAAAAAGTTTTTAAATAAAAATTGTAAACATGACGATATTTTGAATTTTCGCTAGGCTGTCCTGCATTGCAGATATGTAATAAATATTTTGATTAAATACTCATAAATTTGAACCCCCCCCCCCCCCCGCTAATTCATGTTGTTTTCAACCCCTTCAGTCGCGCCTTAAAATACAATTATTTTCATTGAAAAACTTTATTCATCTCCTTCAATGTCATCTGCCATGTGGTTGAACTTTTCTTTCTTCCTCTGTATATTTTAAACTAAACTGAACTTCCATAAACAATTTTCTCTACCTTTTTTAGCACAGTAACACGGCAGCGCTTCCCTGATGACTACAACACGGTCGTCTTAAAGTCCAATGTCAACAAATACTTGTCAAGCCGTCCTCTTGAATAATCAAATTCTGCTTGTTTTTAATTTTAACTATTTATTTTTAACTAATTAATTTTAACTATTTATTTTTAACTAATTAATTTTAACTATTTATTTTTAACTAATTAATTTTAACTATTTATTTTTAACTAATTAATTTTAACTATTTCATTCTTTTTTCTCTATTTCATTTTGTTGTTTTAACCTCTTCAATCACGGCTTAAAATACAATTATTTTCATTGAAAAACTTTATTCATCTTCCTCAGTGTCATTTGCCACGCGTTTGAAACGTGTCATGGGACTGAAGGGGTTAAAAACTAATTTTTCGTTCCATTGAAAAACCCAACCCATTTCGAGTTTTTACACAACCTCAATATTACAAATGGCGGCTCTACATGGGTGCGTATTCTTAAAAATTTTACCCGCGGCTTTTAATCTAGCTGTAAGTATTCATTTTAGATGTACAACTTGCATTACAAATCTTTAATATAAATCTGTCGTAATTTTTTAAACTTATAGTTTTTATTTAAATTACCCCCCTTGGAAATTACTGAACATAATATTTGAAGAATGGTTTCAGTAATTTATCCCTTTTTTATTAAATCACTTTAATTACTGTTAATATCGACAAAACTATTGCATATATATAGGTAAATAGAACAATAAAATTACAAATGACTAACACCAAACATTAATTTATTATAAATTGTTTAAAAAAAAAAAAAAGCTATGCAAATTAGGCCTACAAATAGCTGTGTTTGTGTCTTTGCTCTCTACTATATATACAGTATTACAAAACAATCATTTCTAAAAGTGTATATACGAAAAAAAAAAAAAAAAAAAAAGTACAAAGATCCAGTTAAATCTAAATTTCACAAAAATATAACAATTATCCACAGCTTTTAAATAAAAACTCCAAACAGTTTCCGGTATTTACATTTTTATTGAATTAAATTTTTTTTTTTTATATATTTAAAATTAAAATAGGTAATGTTTTTTATCACAGCCATATATCGTTTTCTCTTATTTTGCTAAGGTTGTAGAGCTTATGTAATTGTATACTCGCAAGCTTATATTGAAGCTAGATAATATAGTACGATTTAAATATAATAATACGCTAAGGCAATTTTATGTTCGTACAAGGTCATTATCATATCCTCTACCCCTTTTTTAAAAGATGGGATCGCCCGATCACCGAAGATGCATTGCAAAAGAATTATCTTTTCAAAATGTCATAACATATCGCTGTTGCGTCGAATATGGAATTTGAACTAAAGTAAATTTTTTTTGGCCTTCGGGCTAAGATCAAAATGTAGTAGCTGTTCTGGGGGAGGGGGGGGGGTCTGTGTTTACGCCAAACTTTCATAGAATGGAAATATTCCTTTTTAAGCCCAGCAAGAATATGCGACAGATGAAGGATACAATTGTGGAATTTCCACGGGCCCTGCTCTTTCTATTTAAATATTCTTCAAAGGATCAATGAGATCAATCATTTTTACAACGGGAAATCTAACATTCGCAGCATTTATGAAAAGTAATAAAAAGAATTTAAAAAAAAATTTTTTTTAAATTGAATAGTCAAAAAATGTCGAGTTCATTTTAAAAAGAGATGTTTTATTTCATTTTGAAAGTTCAGATTCCATAACATTTGTAGGAGGAAGACTGGGCGAATATGCGTTCCACAAAAAATATTAGAACAAAATTATTGGCGGGAATATTTTTTTCTGTAAATAAAACACGAATATGAAATATCTAAGTCAGAATAATTCATTTTGAAGATTACGAAAAATTTAATTTATTTAAATTAAATAAACTGATTTTTTTTTTTAATTGTAAAATGATTTCTAAAATACTTTAAGTAATGAAATAACAAAAAAGTTTTTTTTTTTAAAGAATAAGCGAGTAATTAAGAGATATTGAAAGCAAAAAGTCTAAAAAAAAATAATAAAAAATGGGTCCAATCTCTAAATTAGCTTTCACTAGCAGGGTTACTTGACGTTGCCCGGCGGAGTAGTAAGTAATTTATTTTATCAATACCAATACATCCCCTACTGTTGTCACACGTGAGGTAAATCTTACTGTAAAAACCAAAACACCTAAGCGAGCTAAAACTGACTAAAGATAAATAAAATAAAACCCAATTATTTAAACAAATATGCAAGTAAAATTAAAAAGTTTTTAAAATGAAGTTTTATTTATTTACAATATATATATATATATATATATATATTAAAAAAAAAAAGAAAGTGAAGTTTTATTTACAAAAAAAAAAAAAAAAAAAAAAAAACGCTCCCTCTCCCCGGAGTTTGCAAACAAAGCATCTGTGTGCCTGTAGATTAATTCCTATTTATTAAGTTAAGCCTGCTCTTCTTTGCTCATAAAAATAAATTTGCATACATGATTATTGAAACGAACCGGACACACATAGATTCACTTTTATTCTATAGATTAATTGGTCATTGAGTGAATAAAATTTGTACGAGACAATTTGATAAAATTATGTCAGTAGATTGATTAAAGCCGTGTAAATACATCACAACAAAGTAAACAAGACCATAAATCAACCGTGAGACTGCATACCTCAGCCTGACAACGTAAGGATGAGCCAAAGTCTTATTTAGGCCTTACTTCTCCATATTGTATTAAGTATTCCTAAAGTTATACGATAGAAATGTTGATAACTCAAAAACTAGTTATCTGATCGAGTTGAAATTTTGTATGTTATCAAAGGACATCAGATCCATGCATCAAATTTGGACAAATCGGAAGTTGAAATTCCATTAAATTTTCAACCTTGAGCAATCTTTTCAAACTCAAATTCAAGGTCATATGAGATGCGGGACTTCATTGGCTACAATATGGGTCAAGTAGTGAGTCTCTGCGATAAACAGAACCGGGATTATCGGCAAGAATTAAATCAGTTCTAAGTAAGAACATAACAAATATTTTGACCAAGTTTGGTGACAATTGGTCAAGCGATGTGGATGCGAGACTGTATACAAACAAAGTGTGAAAAACAAACTGGACTAAAAACAATCTCCGCCTTCGTAAGAAATTTGCAGATGAAGTTTACAAAAAAAGACCAAAAAAACTGTCGGCCTTATTTGGAAAAGTAAGAAAATAGACTTTAAAAGGAAGCGCCTAAATTTCACTCCATAAAACAGTTGTTGGAATTCATAAAATACTTGATTGGATTATATTAAATACACACAAACACATTCTTGAAAGGATAAAATTGTTACAATGTTCCCCTCCAACCAAAATAATATACCTAGAAAAATTTGAATTTTCTTTTTTAATTTGAAATATATCTTGAGATTTAGTAAAAAAAAAAAAAAATGGCCGATAAAACAAACAAAATATCGCAATTCACATCCGTTTTGTATTCTAGAATGTTCTTCATTAAGTTTTTGTTTTTTTTAAATGGATTCTAAAGAAAGAATAAAAATTGTGCTTATTTCAAAATGTCATGTTCTGAGGAATTGGTAAAAGATATAATTAATCAGCCAATCAGAATTACCAACGACAGGCGGCTCAAATCTACATGGCATAAAAAACAAAAAACAAAACTAGTGTATGCAAAATATATAGTATAGAAATTTCTCGACGAAAGAAGGGTGGTGGTGGGGGGGGGTAATCTTTTCATTTCAACAAACTGTACAATTTTAAAACTTTTCAACTCCGAAAAATGTTGGAGCTATACAATCTTACTGGAACAACAGCATGCAGTAAATACGAAGAGTAGATTTAGATTAGACGGTTAAGTATTTATTGAAACAGAAATTTAAATGAACAAAGGCAAAGTATGGAGGATTTGTTATAGGAATGCAATTTTTATTTTTATTTTTAAATATCGGTCGCTAGGAATACAGTTAAAAAGTTAAAAACATGCCCCAAGTATACAAATTGCTTATATACTCAAGTTTGAATTAATCGGTTGTTGTAGGGAAGGTGTTTTGTTAAGAAAAATAACAGAGTATTATTATTATGTTTTATGTAAAAAGTTTCAGTGCTTCCTGACATACCATTCCCCAGTAAATATGCTAAATAATATTCTCTTTTTCGAAAATGCATGTTTGGTTATAACCAAAGTTTTACAGAAAAAAATCCGGTGCTTGTGCATATCAACCCTGACATGTTAGACCGCTCTTAAAAATAAAATAGCTAAAGAAATGTATAAACTTTGTTATGTACTTACGTGGTAGATGAAAAAAAGACTGTACACCAAAAATTATGCAAATTCATCCAGTATTTATTTAATTATGAATAAAAAACGATTTTATCACTCGGTAGATATTTCCACCATTTTGTATCTTAGATTTTCCAGTGGGCAATAACGATAACTCATATTTTCACGATTTCGGGGGTTGGGGGTCTCCATTGTTTACAAAAATGTCTAACAATACGTAGAAATCATTTTTTTTCATCTTTTTCTTATAATTAAATAACTACTGGATGAATTTGCGTAATTTTTTCTGCACAATCTTATTTTCAGCTAACACGTAAGTACATAATAACGTTTATACATTCTTTAAATATTTCAATGTCAGGGTTGATATGCAGAAGCACCAAAAATCCAGTCATTTTTTTTTTTTTTTTTTAATTATTGAAGACATTTAATTTTTTCATACAACTCGGTATTTGAGTTGAGAGATGCCATTTTCGTTACTTATAAGGGGCAGGAAGCACAACATCTCGTGAGAGAAACGAATAACTCTGCGAGTAATGGCCCTTGATTATAAATAAGAAAAATGGCATCTCTCAACTCAAATACAGAGCTGAAGGAAAAAACTGAACATCTTTAGTAAAAAAATTTTTTAAAAATTGGATTGTTTTCCGTAAATTTTGGTCAACTGTTTCTTTTTATCATCATACCAAGCATGTATTTTCAAAAATAAACATTTTTTTTCAGCATATTTACCGAGGAGTGTTATGTCAAGAAGCACCAAAGTTTTATTTGCAAAATGTTGGTATTTATTACTCAAAACTAGTCAACTCGATATGTGTTCGGTTTTTAAGTTTTAAACTTGATCCTATAGATATTCGAAATGAGGCACTTATGGGAGAACACAACAGAGGTATCACGAGTGGTGAACAGGATTCTAAGGGGCCCGTCCGCTGATGAATCAACAATTCTACAGACTTTGGCATTTTTGGCTTAATCAAAGAAATATTCAGAATTACAGACATGGAAGAAAACTTGAGAACCCAAATCAACCGTAACTGAAGAATTATTTTCGAATTACTTATAGACAGCTCGAGTCTATTTCAAAATGAGAAAGCTAGAGTAATTTTAGCAAAGAAATAATCGCAGAAGTAAGCTTTTCTCGTTAATGCTTGCTGTAAAAGAGAAGGTACCTTGGTACTTCTTGGGATGAAGATCCGAAGTAACTGCAGTAAATAGGATTCTAACGTTATGTTCTGCAGACTCGGTACAGAATTATGGTTTATGTAGAAAAATAATATTTCGAGTTTTAGCGAAAACCAGCAGTA
Source organism: Sepiola atlantica (assembly GCA_963556195.1). Classification (NCBI taxonomy): domain Eukaryota; kingdom Metazoa; phylum Mollusca; class Cephalopoda; order Sepiida; family Sepiolidae; genus Sepiola; species Sepiola atlantica. Next base: position 3,730,111 of record OY744533.1, on the reverse strand, counting down.
GTATACGCTCGGGAATTTTTGAGATGAGGATTTGGATTATTTGGATTACTGTTCTCATTTTGAATGTTATTCTCGCGTTCCGGCCGATGTAACCTCCGACCTTTTTATTATTTAAAAAATTTTTTTTTAACGGTTCACCCCAAACAAGACAGGCTGCCACTGTAGACATAAGGGTCTACTGAGAAAAAGGGTGAAGGTTTTTTTTTGGGGGAGGGGGGAACCTAAATTGGAAGCTGCGCAGCGAGATGTCTGTTTACATTAGTCTTAAATTGCTGCATGTCAGTACCGTCAGGAAAACAGGGAGCAGGGAGGGAGTTCCAGAGTCCAGCAGCTCGAGAAAAGAAGCTTTTAGAGTAGAAAGCTCTTCGGCATCTGGGGACCTCCACAATGAATGGATGGGATTTGGCAGATTGTTGGGTTGGTCTAATGAATTTACGTCGTGGGGGTACCAGAGCAGGTGTCTCTTGTCAAATTCTGGAGTCTGTAAGAAATTTCAAACCAAACCCTTTATTTAATCCACGAGGGCATATTGTTCTCGTTCTGTGAGCCATGACCGGATAGAAGTCTTATAGAAGTCATTAATCATATGCTTAGCATCGCCTGTAGTGAGGATTGAACCTTCAACCTCCAGAAGACTATCACTTAGAACTGATTGTTACTTAGCACCTTATCCGTTGCACCAATAAAAGGCTACGTTGTGAATTTTGTACAGATTCGTCAAGTTCGACAAGACGCACCTGAAGGAAATCGGAGGTTACATCGGCCGAAACGTTGTAAGGATAACATCCATCTGAGAATAGTAATCCGAACAATCTAAATGATAGATATTTTTTTTCTGTTTGGTTATTGATCCGTTCTAAGAATATAATTTAAAATTACATAAGACTTTTACCCGATCATGGCTGACGGAACGAGAACAAGCTACCCTGAGGATTAAATAAAGCGTTCCATTCAAAATTACGTATAGATTCCCAGAGTTCGACGAGACGCGTCTGAAGAAGATCAGAGGTTACATCGGCCGAAACGTTGTGAGAATAACATCCAAGATGAGAAAACAGTCGTCTGAATAATTCAAAGTAATTCATTTGGTTTTTATTTAAGATTGTCAAATTTTCTTATTTTAAGAATAAAATGAGTCCGACAGCCAATTCAACAAACTGTCAAGGGCAATAACTCTTGATTTAGTTTGAGCGAGTTTTCATTTTTGATAATTGATATTAAAGATGGCTGCCCGACTCCTTCAATTCGAAACGTAATAAAATTTGAAAATCTTAAAATAAAAAAACTACTGAGTGGTCGAAAAAGATGTATCCGTTTTATGATCGCTATCATGTCTATGAAAATTAACCATTTAAAATGGGCATGGATGCGGTGATTTGTTAGCAGATCAAAGCAACGCCGCATCGCTTCACTTGAAATACATTCATCGCTATTTGACTGAAGACAGGCTCATCTCTCATCGTATGCCCCATCCTTGGCCAGAACATTTTCCAGACCTATCCTCTTTGGATTATTTTCTGCGGCGATACCTAAAAGACAGGGTCTATGCTAAAACTCCCCAGACTATTGCTGCACTCAAGAATAACATTCGAACGGAGATTAAGAGAATTCCCCATGACAATGTTTGGAGGTTCATTACAAACTTCAGTCTGCGAGTTGCCACAGTGATTCAGTGCCAAGGATGGAGCACATTATAAACTATTGGGTTGTCCTCACAAAATGGCGGTATTCCGGGGTGGGGGATGCTTAGATATCTGTAAGACAGTTCTATGAAAAAAAAATTGTAACGTTTTCCATTCAATAATAATTGCTTTATTACAAATGGTTACATCTTTTTATCCCCCCCCCCCCCCCCAACAACTCCATACTTTTTTTTTTTTTAACTAAAATTTGAAATATTACTTAGCGCAAGTCTATAACTCTTCTGACATCAAAAAAAAAAAAAAAGAAAAAGAAAAAGCTTTATGATATATAAACGTAAATTGATCAAATATTTTTTTTCAAATTTTATGGGTAAACGACGATCGATCGACGCCATGTTAGAAATTGTGGTTGCCAGACAAGAGAAATAACTCCAAAACCACAATTTCCAACATGCCGTCGATAGATCATCGTTTACCTATTAAAATTTTCTTTTCTTTTGTTAAAGAACAAAATACTTGATCAATTTACATGCTTTTTGGTGTATGATACGGGTATGTACATCATAAAATATTTTTTTTTTTTTTTTATGTCTGCAGAGTTATGGAATGGAACCTATTACTTTTCTACACAATAACGGTCTGCATACGATAAAATTTGAATTGTATTTATTGTAGTTAGAAAGGATTTTTAAGGCGACAAAAAGACAATATCAGTGTACTATAGTTTGTGCTGGGTTCTATCATATTTGGGAGAGAAAAAAAAAAAACAGACCCTGGCTAGACATTTGGTTTCTTGTTTTTTTTTGTTTCTGTTTAAGTTATTTTTTTTATAATTTTATAATAATTGTAATATTAAAAATAGCTAGAGTTATGTGAATGGTGGTTCTGCCTTGATTGCTGGCCAAGTGTCAATGTTATTTACAATGATGATTACAAAAATAAATATCTGTTCACTTTTAGAAATCCAGACAATTGCTGTTTTTTTGTTTATTTCTTTTTTGGGTGGAGGTTTTTTTTTTTTTTGTTGTTTTAGTGTTGTCACAATGTGCAGTAGTGGCTTATGTTTATGACAGGTTTTGTTCCAGCCAGAGGTACATCATCTATGGTGTCGTGGCTGTTGGGTTCCATGGCAACCAACAGAGGAGGAAACACGCCAGTAAAACACAGTTACTGATCCAAGCGGTACTTACGAGTTTGTGTTTTCTTAAAAGCAGAATTTGCAAAGAAATTCTGAAATCGTTCAGAGTAAAACCCAGGCCGGTGCACGGATATTGTATCCTGGAAAGAAATGAGACAATCAAATAATATAAAATCTTAGCAAGATTTTATGGGGAAAACAATATTTCTAGAAATACTAGAAAACATACAAAAAAAAAAAAATAAAACATTGTATCAAAGGTGAAACTATTCAACCCGTTCCACCATTATATGTCTTAGTTTGCTCCAACTTGTGTCTATCCGTCACACCTCTGCATTGTATGGCCTTTTAAGTATCACATTTATATAACTTTTTTAAAGTTCAATAGAAAAGAGTCTATCAGGAATGTGTGATGATGATGCATGGAAGTGAAACCTAGCCATTAAGGGTTGAGAACATGTGTTGCATGGAGAGAAATGATTTGAGAATGATACAATGGTTGTATAATGCAAGTCTTTAAAACAGATTTAGATCTGATGACCTCAGAGGAAGATTAAATCTGGACAATATAAAGATGTGTGCAGACTTCGATGCTATGGTCACGTTGAAAGTATGGATGAGAGTTCTTGGGTTAGTAGATGTAGAACAGTTGATGTAGCAGGTCCAGTTCATAGGGGAAAGCAAAAGAAAACTGGAAAGGAAGTGATAAGAATTGATTTGAGCAAAAGAGGGATAAATAAAGACCTGGTCAGAGATAGGTTAGTTTGGAAATCAATTTCTAAAAACTGTCCAACACATGCCAGCATGTAAAACAGATGTTAAACCTGATGATGATGCTATGAAATAAATACATGTTATACTGAAATATTTGCTAAACCATTTTTTTTTTTTGCAGGGTGGTTTTTCCGTTCTCTGAAACACATCTTCAGGGCTAATTTATTATTTTTTTTTTTTTGCAAAATGGTTTTTCCGTCGTCCTACATACGACACCTGGTATTCTCAAATGGTCACCCATCTGATACTGGCCAGGTCTAACGTTAATTAACTTTGGTGATCTAACAAGAACCTGTGTTAGTATGATTATGCCGTATATGCATAATTATATTTCATTATTTTAATCATTTGAATAACCAGTTCTTCATTTAATTATCTTTCTAATTCTTCATTTTTAAACATAAAAAAAAAATAAAATAAATGTAAATAAATTAAACCTTTAACATCACATTCCTGAAGACAAGGTGCATGATGGGAAAAATTGTAAAAATAATTAATTTTTTTATTTGATTTAGAAACACATTTCATTTTTCCCTTCAAACATTAAAGCTAGAAATTACTTCTTTTCTGTCAGCTTAAAACATACTATCGTATTTTGAATCGTAACAATATATAAAAAATGTCAGCCACTTTAATCTTTTGCTAATAGTGGAGAAAAAAAAAGTACTTTGTGACCGTGAAAAATATATATCATATTCGGTTTAACGTCCATTTTACATGCTGGCATGTGTTGGACGGCTTTTAGAAATTGACTTCCAAACAAACCTATCTCTGACCAGGTTTTTATCTCTCTTCCTCTCAAGTCAATTCTTTCCATGTGAACTAAACCTGCTACCTCAACTGTTCTACGTCTACTAAACCCAAGAACTTTTATTCATTCTTTCACGTGGCCAGACCATCGAAGTCTCCTGTTCTGCACACATCTCCCTAAACTGTCTAGATTTCATCTTCCTCTGAGGTCATCAGATCTAAGCCTGTCATTCATATATATATATATATATATATATATATACATACATACTAGCAGAGCTACCTTGCCCAGGTTAGAGTGTGGGCTAGCATCATATGCAACATCGTGGTAGAGAGAGTTTACTTTAACAGCAACTTTGATGCTGTCAGCTAGATATCTTACTCGCCGAGCTTTTCAGATATATGTTAATACTCTTAAACTAACGCTAATAAATAGATTATTTTAATGTGTAACATGTTTGAAAATTGTCATTAGCTTCTTTAAGGAGCAGCTAGAGACGCAAAAATACTTCCATTATGTTCACATGCAAATTGTGCATGTGAATACAATTATATTGAAAGTACATTTCTTAGTATGTCTTTGCTTTTAGGGACAGACATGCACAGACAATGAGGTGTTCTCCTTGATTATATATATATATATTAAATTCCCGAAACAGTTTTTCATGGTAAACAACTGATGATCCCTTAAATAATGTTAGAAGCAAACTAATATAATAACTGAAAAAGTTAAATTGACTTACATGAGTGATTTTCCACTGAACGACTTGGGACTTAGGGTTTTTTAATTTTTTTAATATAGTTTTAATGGTTGAGAAACTTCCAAGACTATATATATTTATTGCATTTGAATCAAAGGAAAACAGTTTTCAGTGAAGGGGTTGTGACCCCGAGGACCATGTTAATATCAAAATTTGCTGAAATTTTGGGAATAGACATCATTTTTGGTCATTTATCTATGGTTTAAATTTCATTTGAATCAAAGGGAAAACGGTTTCAGTGGGGAGGGGGGGCAGCATTGAAGTGATATATTTCTTATATAGCCTATGACCTTCACCAAGAGGTCAGTAGTCCACATGCCAATTTTAAAGCAATTCTGTCAAGCAGTTTGGGCTAACATAAGAAACACACACAGAGATAATATTAATATACATATATATATATATATATATAGTACATGTATTGTATTAGTTTCTGTAGATGTAAATCCGTTGAAACTCAAGTGTTTATAAAAAGTGCTCAATAACAAGTAGAGCTGTTTATAAGTATAAATTTTTATTTATACAAACATTATTGGTTACATATGTGCATACATGTTTCGGTTGCACTCTTCACAGAAAGTCAACCTCATCAGACCAAAGATTCAGAGAAATGGACCTATTTCTCTGAATCCTTGGTCTGATGAGATTGACTTTCTGTGAAGTGTGCAACCGAAACATGTATGCACATATGTAACCAATAATGTTTGTATAAATAAAAATTTATACTTTAGAGATATTTTTTTTTTTTATTACATATAACCAATTGCAGCTGCACACCAAAGAATTCACTAATAATAAATGTAGCATCTGCAATGTTCAAACTTACCCCTTCAATGATTATTGCTTTCATGGTATGTTCCAATTTCTTCTTAAGTCGGTAACTTTGTAGAATATCAATCAGACCCAAATATATCAAGAGCCGTTCTCCTTTACTATTGCGGGCAGGAATACCTCCAGGACTATTAAATGAAATTTAATTTGCAAATATTAAGTAAAAGGTTAAAATGCCGCGTGACAATAACAGCCATTTTTTTATGATTTAAAATTACCATTACAATTGTGTTTTTAAAGTTAAATCACAAAACTTTGTAGCATAAAAAATATTGAACATTTTTGTTTGCACAAAAAACAGAAAATCCTTTTGATTGGCTGATAAGAAAAAAATTTAAGTCTTGTACAAGTTTATCTTTAGATTAATAATGGCAAAATATTTGCGTACACATACGCAACATGAACATTGATGATGATATGTTTAATGGTGACGTTTGATGACGGCATTCAAATTAAATTAAGTATGCTTCGGAATTTTTGAGATGAGGGTTGATAATTCGTAGAATTTGGTATATTCGGACTACTGTTCTCATCTTGGTTGTTTTTATCACGTTTCGGCCAATGTAACCTCTGACCTTCTTCAGGTGTACTTTTTCGAACTCGGGAATCTTTGCCGAACTCGGGAATCTGGACAGACCCGTGGCGCAGTGGATATATTACCAAGTATAATTCAGTTCTAAGTGACAGTCATCTGAATGTTAAAGGTTCAATCCTCAGTGCGGGTGATACAAAGAATTGCGAATTACTGAAGACGTCATGGCAGATGGAACGAGAGCAAGCTAACCCCGTGGATTAAATAAAGGGTTCCGTTCGAAATTCCGTCCAGATTCCAGAATTCGACAGAAAGATTCCCAAGTTCGACAAAGTACACCTGAAGAAGGTCGGAGGTTACATCGGCCGAAACGTTGTGATAAAAAACACCCAAGATGAGAACAGTAGTCCGAATATACCAAATTCTATAAATTAAGTAATTAGTTATCGAAGAAATAGAAAAGTAAAAAGTATCAAAAAAAAAATTGGGAAGGAGAGGGTGAAAATGATTTATAAAATTTTTTTATTTATTTATTTTTTTTTTTTTAAGTCAAGATACTAACGGAACATCTTCTTCAGATTCTGATGGGCGGTCCGATATGTCAGCTTGAATGGCTTCCATTGCAGTGGAATATTGGGCCAGCCGAGTGCGTATAGACTTCCCACGGGCTAGATTAACTGGAAATGAATAAAAAAAGGGAGATAACTCTGAGAAGAATTTCACTTTGATTATTAAATGGTGGATCAATGGACAAGAATTACATGCTTAAGCAGAGATGACATTAGATTTTAAAATCACATCGAATACCAAGAAAGTAATGTCTACCTATGAAAAACAATAAATAGAAATTGTTCAAGACATTTTTACAGTATTTTAGTAGCATGATTTCTAAAACACATACCCCCCGCTCCCAGGATTCCTACACATACTGGATTCCAGAAAAAAAAAAAAGCTGCTGTTATAGATGACGCGCCTGATTTCCGTGACTTCGCGTCGGCAACGATCGGGCAGGTCGCGGACAGAAGCGCTCGAGAGTTGCCGAGACGAAAACGCCAGGCGTTAATGGAAGATTTGAAAAAGATAAAAACTGAACAAACTGTAGGATGGGGTGTCAAATGAACCATTTTCAATCAAATGTCAGGAAAGAAACATTTTTTTTTGGGGGGGGGGGGGGATTTTGTCAATGTTTTTTTTTTCTTCTTGCTAACATAAAACAAAGAAAGAAAAAAAATAGGTTAGGTTTAAGGTTTTTGTTAGTGTTAGGGCTCTTGTTCTTAGCGATAGCCAAGCCCTGCATTCAATTATTTAATTCGGAGGTATCAGAATTTTTAAAGGGGTCCCACAGTCTCCCTTTGTATAAAACCAGAGGAGGTCGTGACAGTGCCGACCATATCCAGGTTTAAAATCGCCTTGAACTAACATTCAGATGGTATACAGATACAATAACTAAAAAATTTTTTTTTGATCTTTTAATGGAAAAATTGTTCATCTTAAAGCAAGTCATTTGAGCGACATTGGATATGGCGTCATCTGAAAGCCATTCCTTTTGGCTGCTAACATAACTGGAGTGCCACATTTACATCTGGTCCCTACTGAATTATTAAAACCATCAAAAATTGATTACGAGAACGAGGAAATAAATGTCACCTTTGATTGCAGACCAGCCTTTTCCAGGTCCATCTTCATTTGTATTCGCAGGAACATCCATGTTACTTTTCGTGTCAGGAGTGGTCTGAAAATTTAAAGAGGGGAAAAAAAATGAAGAGTTTACACAAAATTTAAAGAGGGGAAAAAAAATGAAGAGTTTACACAAAATAATTGCTGGTAAATGTACCGAATAATTAACACACGAGAACTCGTAAACCAAAAACAACAATACATAATTTATATAAAACGCATTAGAATAAAATTCTCTATCGAACACACATAGTTTTAACGTGTGGAAACGATTTGCAAGATTTTTTTTTTAACAGTAAAAGTACAGAATACTTAACACTAGAGAACTTAGATTTCTCAATGTTGCATTTTTTAAAAAAATCAGACTAGAACGAAATTTGGCATCTTTTCAAATATTAAACAGAATTTATTAGAACTATTTCGATTAGATAGGCAGGTAAACGTCTATATGTTAATAAAGGGCATTCATCTGTCTGTATACTGGCAAACACTCCCAAATATTTAAAACAAAAAAATAATTTAATATCTTCATCGCAAGATTTTATAAAAAAAAACATGTATATTTTATATTAAAATTTGAAAACCAAAACATGTAATTTTAAAATGAATAAAATCATTTATTTATTTTTTTTAGGCCAAGACTTTCAATGAATACATAATTCTCAGAGAAGATTTTTTCTTCATATTGTTAGTATTAACCCCGAATCCACGATCGAGTCAAAAAAATATGTCATGTTATTATAGACGACAGTTCCGGTCGATGTGCGATGGCGGTTTGATGCGTTTTGAATACAAAAATTGACCACATCTTTGAAGCATGCATGTTTATGAATATTTTATATTAAAATTTGAAACCCAAACATGATACAATTTTTAAATGGATAAAAAAATTTATTCATTTTATTTTTTAGGCTAAGACTTTCGATGAATACGTCAGCTTCAGAGCAATTTCCTTATTAAAAAAATGTATATTTGTAAACTTTATACAAGAAACGATTTTTTTTTGCAACTTAAAAAAAATATAATAATAAAATTCGAAATGTACAAAATGTGGCGATATCATTTAAAAAATTATGTTCGGCAAAAGAAAAATATTTTAGAGGTTTTAATTTTCTATTTATAAATTGCTGATGTTATTTTGACTACAATACATGTGAAATACATTGTAATGAATCGATTATACTTGGGATCAGTTGTACAGGGTGGGCAAAAATAAGGGTCCTATTTTTAAAAATTCATAACTTTTTTATTTATTGATTTTTTTTTATTTTTTTTTTAGAATAAGTAAAGGACCCCTTCCGAAGCAAGCATGAGCCGTATTAGCCCTAAGGAACGTACCCTCATTTAGAAAACATTATTTTTGCTTAAAAAACTCAAAACAGTGTAAAAAACAATACTTTAGTTTTTGTAAGTTTTAAGAAGTGTTTTTTGGCTAAAATTTGTTTTGTTTATTTCAAAAAATCTCGGAAGGGTCAGTCTACACACACATAAAGTTTGGTGAGTTTAACTTTTATTTTGTGGAAGTTATTCAAATTTAAAGATAGGACCCTTATTTTGGCCCACCCTGTACTTGAGGCACCCCAGAATGAACAACGACCAAAAGGACACATTTTGCCTTGGCAAAGATTTCTTAAACTTTTGACCCTCTTCAATTCTTATAGAATCTGTACAGAACTTCGAACGGAACTCTCTATTGTATTCACGGGGATAGCTTGCTCTCGCTTCGTCAGCAATGACCGGGTAGAAGTCTTAAGTAATCCATAATTGTTGTCTTAGTATCACCCACAGTGAGGGTTGAACCTTGACCATCCAGAAAACTGCTACATAGAACTGATTATAATTAACACTTTTTTTGTTGCGCCATGGGTCCTTGCCGAGTTCGATAACATGCACCTGAAGTCTGAGGTTACGTTGTGAGAATAACATCCAAGATGAGAACAGTAGTCCGAATAATCCAAATAATCTGTATTTGAAATAATAATATAGGAGATATTATTTCTCAAATTGGAAAGCCTAACAAAAAAAGAAGTCAAAAGAGATGTTCAAATGGACTCCGAGGCGTTGAAAGTGGCTGTGGTCGGCAGGTTTGTTTTTAATAAATTAAATTCAAAGAATTCACTCATGGGGAAAAAAAAAAGAAAAAAAAAAAAGAGCAAACTTCACGATTTTTTAAGTAAAAAAACTTTTTGCAAAACATTTTTGTTTAATTGTGTAAAAGAATTAACGGTAGTTTTTAAATCCAATCCAAGAAATTCCTGTGGTCGTTTTCTGTTTGTTTTCATCGTTTGATACATGTCTTGGACATCAGAAGAAAACCTATTATTATCATTGTTGTTATTATGATTGTTATTATTATTATATTATTATTATTATTGTTATTATTATTATTATTATTGTTATTAGCAAAGCCTTCTTTCATTCCTCGCATGAATTTGTCTTTTCTAAAAAAATCAAATAGAAGCAAACCTCATGCGTGCTTCTGCGTGTAAAATAAACTATTTTAAATTGGTTAATTATTAATTTGAGGTATTTGTGCTGTGAAAACTGACGAAGTGGAATTTTTATTGGTGCCTCGATGAGATTAAATAGCCCGTGATAGGCTTTCAATCGATCTGGATGGAGCAGAAATGAAAAGAAAGTAATAGTATTGGTGTTATCATTAATTATTATGAATAGTAGTAGTAGTAGTAGTAGTAGTAGTATGTAGTGAACTCGCGTAAAGTAAGAAAGAGTTACCGGCAGGTGACCTCAAGACGGAAGAGTTATCTCCCTTTTCGTATCGTGCAGATTTATCTGCAAAGTTTTTCTTTTTAAAATTACACATGAAAGAAAACCGAAATCAAGAAAAGATCCATAAAAAAAAAAAAAAAAAAAAAAAAAAAAAAAAAATCGCTGTAAAAATTAAATAATTATTTAGAGCTGAGATTTAATATTTACACCATTTTAATACCTCGTAGCGACGTCATGTTTTCGTTAAATGAAATGTAGGTGCAACTTTGAATTTGTCCTTTGTAACAAACCGTGGATCTTTATAATTTTCTATTACTGAAATAGTCATTCGACGGGATAGAATATGTAAACAATGAAAGCAATTGGAATTGGAATTTTTTCTGGCAAAGGACACAAAGTGATAAATGTAAAACATCGATTTGGCCCATTCATTGTCATCCGATTCTAGAAAATCTCTAAAATTTAAGGCTTAATTGGTCTTAAGAAATTGAAATTCAGGGAATCTGGCTTAATTGGTTTCTGATGATTATGGATATTAATGTTCGTGTCACATATTTGAATTCCCAAATGGTAAGTTGTTTCCATATTATGCCTCCTTTTTAAAATACTCCAAAGAAACTAACATTTGTGGAATATTTATTAATTGATATCTCATACGTATTGTTAAAATTTCACAAAAATCAAAACTATCTGAATTTTCACAAAGTAAATATAGCCTACATTAGGACCCCTTCTGCCTAGCACAATAATGATCGGTTAATTAGTTTAGGAGTGAATCATATATATATATATATAAATATATATATATATATACTAATGATAATAGAATTAACGATAAGTGAAGTATTGTAAGGTGATCTATCGCGATACAGTGAAGCTCAATACGTTGAGTATTGATTTACTCCTCTCCAAGAGTTAGGCACAAGGCCAGTTTTTATCTTACTCCCACAAGTAAGATGTGACCCAAGGTCGGGTCAGGAAAGTGGGGTTTAAAAATTGCCTGGGCAGCCCCGTCGGCATTCCCCGGTAGGGGTGTCTTTGAGTAGAGCAATCAATTTTGAAGAAAAAAAGATGAAGATAAAAAAATTGCATAAAATTACATAAAGTAACATAAAATTAATACAAATTTTATTACATTGAAAGTTCAGATGCAAGGAGTTACACTAATCTGAACTTTCGATGTAATAAAATTTGTATTAATTTTATGTAACTTATGTAATTTTATGCAATTTTTTATCTTCATCTTTTCTTTAAAATATATATATATATATATATATATATATATATATATATAAAGCACATTTAAAAACAAAGAACGTCGAACTAAAACAGCACTAGCTAACCATTATTGGGAGCTCAAAGAAAATGACACTCACCAATAATTGAATGGAAAATAGTAAGACAGGCCAGTACATGTAGAAACTTAGACGACCCGTGTAGATTATGCCTGAATGAAAAATATGAAATCCTAAATTTTGAAGATCCCCGAAACCTATTAAACTCTAGAAGTGAAATAGCAAACAGCTGTTTACACAGAAATAAATTTACCTTAGGATGATATATAATAAATAAAAAAAATAAAAAAATAAATAAATAAATAAATTCCTAAATAGAAAACTGAACAAGTTAAAATTTAAAATAGAAATACAAGAAACCACGTGTTAAAATAAATTCGCCCACTGTATTGACAAAACAAAGGAAACAGGATATAGGAAACTCCATTGTTAACAAAAAATAGGATAGGCATAGGAGCGTCACCAACAAAGCCTTTGTTCGCTGGAAGTCCAACGATTGGCTGAGGGAACAACAAAGAATCTGATTGGTTAACTAGCAAGCCATGTATATAAAAACACCTGACAAAAATAACTCCATGCATTTAGCCTGACGATTCCCCCGGGGATGAAACACGGGAGCCTCTGTGTAGCTTGATTGCCATATATATTTTCATTGCTTACTACCTAGCTCTACTTACGTATCTAGCACTGTTGAAGTAAATACTGAAAACTGACACATTAAAAATTATATCTCCTTATAATATTTTATGTGGATACATGAAGTACTAATATATATATATATATGATCATTTTATTTAAACAGACATGTACAAAATCTGCGACACTGGCATGTCGATGTTATCGATCAACAGTTACTATAAACTGAGATCTCATCAGGCAGAGTTAGAATCCGATCTTAACCTCAGATCATATTTGGAGAGACCCCAAATATGATCTGAGGTTAAGATCGGATTCTAACTCTGCCTGATGAGATCTCAGTTTATAGTAACTGTTGATCGATAACATCGACATGCCAGTGTCACAGATTTTGTACATGTCTGTGTAAATAAAATTATCATACATAAAGCTCTATTTTGATATTGAGCACTTTTTATAAACCCGGTTAAAATTCTCTGGATTACCACCCTATGGATATTTTTCACCTAGATTACCATTATTATATATATATATATATATATATATAGACATATGCCTGTAATATAAGGATGGATAACTCTGTATCACTTAGGTAAGTTAGACCAAAAAAATACAAAACGTTGCTATCGGCAGTAAAAAACAACAATAAAATACATAACTTAATATTTAGGCGATAAAAATTGTACATATTCTCAGGCAAGGCGCCGTAGTAATGTGGTTAAATTCCAGACTGCAGACTATGTAGTCACGGGTTCGATCCTTGCCTAAGTAAGCCATGCTGATGACGGCTAGATAGACAGAAACATGTGTCCATGGGTAACTTTTACGTACGTAAATATTTAAAAATATATACATACATATATATAATTATGCAGACACGTTCGAAACCAGGACTCCAGTGACTGAAGGTCGACGCCGTGTCACTAGGTGACAAACTCACTGTTGGCAGTGAGAGGTATATTTCATATAAACATCGGCATTTATATATACTAGCAAATATATATTTTTGCTAGGCTGCCGCGTCAGAAATTAACGCTCACCCGTAAACCGATGGAGGCCCAGTCATATTTCTTGGGTGGTTAGACATTGATTTTCTTTGTTTCTGTCCATATATTTAGTAAAAAAATAAAGGAAAAAAAAATTTCGACCCCACCCCAATTTTTTTTTACCCTCCCAATAAATAGAAATATTTTTAGTTGAAAAAAAAAAAAAACATTTTTTTTTGACCCCCCCCCCTTATTTTTTTGATATCCTCCCCCAGTACATTAGTCTGAAATAGTATATACTATACTATTTCATAATAAGTACAATAGTCTTAAATAGTATAGTTTTGGCTTCAGACAGACAGATACATAAACTCCATTATTAATAGATTATTGGTTTTGTTCTTGCGATATTGATAATTAAATGTATTCAAATATCTTTTTACAGGGAAGCATTTACCTAAATGCTAAGGAGAATACATATAATATATATATGTGGTGATGATTGGGCTCCTGAATGGAATGCTTTAGTAAGCCTTCAAAAAAATCACATATAAATGCTCTGTACCCTGTAATCGAGTATCATTGAGCTTATTTTTATTGGCCTAATCCCGGTCTTTCACTGAATAATCTATTTTATAAGTGAAAAATCTAAATCTAATATATATATATATATAATTTTTGTTCCATTATATATATATATAATTTTTGTTCCATTATATATATATATAATTTTTGTTCCATTATATATATATATATATATATATATATAATTTTTGTTCCATTATATATATATATATATATATATATATATATATATATATATATATATATTGTTCCAACCCTACACTCTGGCACACACTTTGGCGAATTCTCCACATAGACACCAAAGGAAAAATCCGACTATTTTTGACAAAGGGAAGATTTTCCCGAAATATTAAATGATTCTTAATCATTATCCGGACAACACACACAGCCGACACAACACGTGCTGCTATGTAAGATTTTTTGTTCTTTCCAGCTTACATCCAATCCCGCACTCTGCATTGCCCTCAGCCTTCTTAACATACTACAACTATTCCCAGCAATGCTTCAAGCAAACTACCATTCTCTATTTTTATATATATATTTATTCTTTATTTACACAGACATGTACGAAATCTGAGACATTGGCATGTCGATGTTATCAATCAACAGTTAGAAACCAGGATCTCATCAGGCAGAGTTAAAAAGTTAAGATCGGATTTTAATTCTGTCTGATGAGATCTACGTTTATAACAGCTATTGATCGATAACATCGACAGGCCAGTGTCGCAGATTTTGTACATGTCTGTATAAATAAAAAATCATATATAAAAGCTCTATCTGATATTGAGCACTTTTTATAAGCCCGGTTGAAATTCTTTGGATTACTACCCTTTGGATGTTTACCTTGCCTGGATTATATATACATATATATATATATATATATGTATAACTTATAATCAATTCAACACTATGTTGTTGTTTTATACGTGTGGTGTACAACTGGATATAGTTTCACATCATTTCTCGGACAGATTCTATTTAACCAATAGCTTAAATCATGACTCTAGGAGAAATGGCAACTAAAGCTCGACTCCACTCTCCCAAATTGGGGTCTCAACCTCTAAAGCTCGACTCCACTCTCCCTAAATCTCCCAAATTGGGGTCTCAACCTCTAAAGCTCGACTCCACTCTACCTAAATCTCCCAAATTGGGATCTCAACCTCTAAAGCTCGACTCCACTCTACCTAAATCTCCCAAATTGGGATCTCAACCTCTAAAGCTCGACTCCACTCTTCCTAAATCTCCCAAATTGGGGTCTCAACCTCTAAAGCTCGACTCCACTCTCCCTAAATCTCCCAAATTGGGGTCTCAACCTCTAAAGCTCGACTCCACTCTCCCTAAATCTCCCAAATTGGGGTCTCACACTCTAAAGCTCGACTCCACTCTTCCAAAATCTCCCAAATTGGGGTCTCAACCTCTAAAGCTCGACTCCACTCTCCCTAAATCTCCCAAATTGGGGTCTCAACCTCTAAAGCTCGACTCCACTCTCCCTAAATCTCCCATATTGGGGTCTCAACCTCTAAAGCTCGACTCCACTCTCCCAAATTGGGGTCTCAACCTCTAAAGCTCGACTCCACTCTCCCAAATTGGGGTCTCAACCTCTAAATCTCCCAAATTGGGTCTCAACCTCAGATATCGTTTAAGGTCATGTCCAGTTTAAGTTGTACAAAATAATGGTAAGTAATAAAAGGAAAGAATATCTTACTTTGTCTTTTTTTTCCTTGGCAGCAGCAATATCAATGTTGTATATTCCTACCAGCAAACTGTAGTCCATAATTTTAAAGCTTTCTAATACCTGGAAAAGAAAAAAGAAAATTATTTAACTGATCCGACAAATGTAGAAAATTATGTTCTGACCGTTTTTTTTTTTTTTTGTATTACAAAAAAAGGTCAGAACATAATGTATGGATCAAACGTTATGGGAGAAAAGGGTCATTTTTTGCCATTTTGGGGGCTTTTGACCCCCTGGGGGCGTGAACCAGATTTTTTCCAAGGTCAGCGATACTTATTTTCTATTAGGAACAATTGCCTCCACATTTTGGCCAAGTTTCAGAGAAATTGAATGGATTGATGAAAAGTTATGGGGAAAAAATGTCATTTTTTGCCATTTCGGGGCCTTTTGACCCCCTGGGGGGCTAACCAGATTTTTTTTCAAAAATCGGAGAATGTCACTTTCTAACCTGACAAAAGTTACAACTTCATGCAAAATTTCAGAGAAATTCAATGGATGGTTGCGGAGAAAAATCCGGACGGACGGAAAGGCCTCAAAACATAGGTCTCCCGATTTTATAAATCGGGGGACCAATAAGCTTCCTTGCATAAAAAAAACAATTTTTGTTAAATTCAACATTTTTTTTTTTTTTTTAACAAAACGATTAATAACTGCTCTCCCTCCCCTCCCTCTTCCCCTCATTCACTCCCTCCCTCTTTCTCCCCCCCCCCTCCCACTAAGATCTACGTTTCAGGCTAAAAAATAATACACTTAAAACTACAAACCCGACAGTCTCTCTGAATGGTTTTGATAAGAGCATCATAGGTCTCCTTCTCCAGGGTGATTCCATCCGGGTGGATATCCATGAAGTCTAGATCTTTCAACGTCGGACTTTCTTTGGCACGCTCATGTTTGGATGCTTTCCGTTTATACGTACTGCCTTTCAAGTCATACTTTTCAGCCAGTTTGACCGACGATGGCAGCAGATTATTCATCACACAGAAGCGAATGTTTTTGCCAGCACACTTAAAGAAAATTGAAAGAAAAAAATAAAACGGAGAAAAAAGATGATCACCATTATTATAACAATTAGCAATTTGATTTTTAAAAGTTTTACAAACAATGAAGCAAAAATAACAAGTAAAACAAGTTAGAGGAAATTAAACAAATATAAATGTATATAACACAGCACTTAAGTTCTGGGTCTGACATAGATGATGCTTTTTTTTCTTTTTTTTTTAAATTTAAATTTTTTTTTTTTTTAAATTGAAAAGAATTTTTTTTTTTTTAAATTTAAAAGATTTTTTTTTTTAAATTTAAAAAAAGATTAAAAAAAATTTTTTTTTTTTTTTAGGTACTAACCTTCAAATGGCAGGTGTCAAAATCTGAGCCCAATCGGATTATTAGTTTAAAAATTACAGCAATTTAAGTGAACTGGCTACTGTTGCAAATTCTCAAAATGGAAAAATCTGAATTTTGTGTGTTGATAAAGCATTGCTTTCTGATGGGTAAAAATACTATTCCAGCAAAGGAATGGCTTCATAAGTGTTATTCAAACTCTGCTCAATTGGAAACAATGGTCAAGAGGTGGCATGCTGACTAAACGTGGTCATACAGACACAAATGATGCTTAACGCTCAGGTCGTCCAAATTTGGCAGTTGTCCTGGAACGCATCAAAAAAGTCCACAAACTCTTTTTGGCCGATCGTAGATTAAAGTTGCGCGAGATAACAAACGCGTTGAAGATATCGGAGGCGAAGGTGTATTCACCATTTTGTATAAACATTTGTCAATGACAAAAGCTGTGTTCAAAGTGCGTGCTGCGTTTGGTCACAATCGATCAAAAAACATTAATGCGTCAACGATTTCGCGCGTTGTTTGCGACTGTTTCAAACGGAAGTTTTTGTGTCAACAAGTGACAATGGATGAAACATGGATCCACCACTTAACACTTCGGAGTAATATTGTCCGTTAACTGAGTGGACAGCAGCAGATGAAAGCCGTCCAAAGCGACCATAAACACAAACACCAGCAGACAAGGTTTTGGCCGCAGTCTTTTGGGATACGCAACGTATTTCAAATAAAGAACCATAAATAGCAAATATTGTATGGCATTTGTTAGTGCATTTGAAAGAAGAAATGGCCAAAAATCGGCCACAAAGAAAAAAAAAAGTGCTCTTTTCACCAAGACAATGCACCATGCTACAAGTCGATCTCTCTTCAAATTTCTTTTGCACCCACCCTATTCACCAGATCAAGTCCCCAGCAACTACTGGCTGCTTGCAGACCTCAAAAGAATGCTCCAGGGAAAGAGATTTGGCTCCAATGAAGAAATAATATCGGAAACCTAGACATATTTTGAGATCAAAGACAAATCGTTCAACAAAAATAGCATTGACTCGTTAGAAAAACGTTGGAATCGGTGAAGGCGACTATATTGATGAATAAAATCGAATTTTGCCTAAACGTTTTTTGTTTTTTTAAAATCATTATTATTATTAGTTAGGGCGAGGACTTATTGAGTGATGTGTTTATATTGCTGAATTTAAAATCGTCAACGACTTCCTGGAACAATGCGGAAAACATTCTATGCGCGTTTCTCCACTGTCTGATTGTTTGTCATTTCCACTATGTAACTGTCCCATTAGCATTCTGAAGAGACTCGACTAGGAGGTCGAAATAAATTATAAATGCTGACAGTTGCAATGTGTTTGTGAATTGTTTCTTTCTATATTCTATTCTTGCTCTGTTTTCTACATTGAGCTTTCTTACTCGGATTTCTTACCAAAATTATTCACTTTAACACTAATATATATATATATATATATATATATATCTAGGCAGCATCTTCTCTTGCAAGCAAGTATTGTTGAATATAAGAGACAACTCATGTCTAGATATACTTTGGTAGATCCTTTCAATAGTCCGAATTAGGATCTTAGTTTCGGAGGGGAATTGGCTGATGAATTTGCCATAATTTGCATTAGTCTCCCAAGTACTTTTGAACCCATCTGGGTTCATCTTTGGGGGAATGAGGTTAATCAGGTATAGACCATGTGTTAGTATTTATAGAAGGTTTCTGGCGGGAATTATGTACTAAGTACGAAACTATTTGGAGCTATAGACATTTTAGAATATTATTACTGATATTAAAGTTAATTCTATTAATAATGGTTTTTTTGGTTTTTATATATAGGGCTTCTAATATATGGAGTTTTTGTTTGTTAGTACTAAATTCTAAGATTTTGGTATTTTCTACTAAGAGTTTTCTGAATTCCGATCGGAGGCAGGAGTGGTTGTTAGTTAAGTGTTGGGCTATGGCGCTAGTATCAGACAAATGCATCGTTAAGCTTCGACAAAGTCGTGGTAGTCAAACCTATATATATATATATATATATATATATATATATATATATATATATATTACGGGCACACTGATGGCTGTGCTAAGTATCAGCTTTTTTTGGGGGCACTTTTATACAATGCTCGATACTTTCTCAATCAGAGCTTAATAGTACTTTGTATATGTTAGCAATTTTCTTCTTTTAAATCGTTCATTAAAACCACAAAATAGTCCGAAAGATCGACTCACACCTTAACATAGAATTAAACAAAAAAAATAAAAACAAACCCAAAATATGAATTTTGATTATTTGGACGACCGTTCTCATCTGGAGATGTTATTCTCACAACGTTCCCGTCAATGTAACCTCTGACTTTCTTTAGGTGTGTGTCTTGTCGAACTCAAGAATCTGTATGGAATTTCGAACGGAACTTTTATTTAATCCACGAGGGTAGCTTGGTCTCGTTCCGTCAGCCATGACCGGGTAGAAATCTTCTTACGGAATTTGAAAATTGTATTACAAAGTTCGACAAGGCACACCTAAAGAAGGTTGGAGGTTACATCAGCCGAAACGTTGCGAGACTAGCATCTAAGATGAGAACAGTCGTCTGAAGAATACAATTATTAATCCTCATCGGAAAGATAAAAAAAAAAATTTTTTAACAAACAAACAAACGTTGGATATGAAGGGGGGGGGGTTGTTTTTTAGTATTTTTAAGAGCATCTTTGTGCATATTTTGGAATATATGTTGTAAAACATCAAATACAATTAAAATTTTAATGTAACGAAAAAGCGGAGCAAAAATGTCTAAAGGAATATCAGAACAGCAGTGGTGAAGACACTTTTCTTTGAAATTTCATTTTCAGAAAATAAATGTAGTTTCGATAAAACCTTTTTTTTAGCACAAAAAAGCTTTAAAATTACGAAAATAAATTTTTGAAGCATTGTTGAAATTTGAAATCTTAAAACTAAAGCCGTTAGAAGTCATACAATGCAATTCTTTAAAATTTATTTAAATCTTAAATTTCTCGATGATAGATCCTGTGTGAGGTGGAGTGAAATCTATGAATATTTGCCAGACTCCCCAATGACATCCCTTGAAGTTATGGGATATCATCATCACAATAACAAAATTCAAGTTTTATAACAATTTTGTTAAATTAATAATTTAACCACAAAAACAATACCGTAATAATTCTATTTCAAGTAAAACAAATAATTTGGTTAAAAGGAAAACGAAAAATGAAAAAGAAAAATGAAAAAGAAGCGAAACAAAAATAGAAATAAAAAGACAGTGCAAGTTTAGAATTGGGACATGAAAAAAAAAAAAAAAGAAATATCTTTATGATGTATGTACCCCTGTCGGAAAGCATATATCGGAGAGAGAAGGGGGGGGTAAAAAAAAAAAAAAAAAAAAAAAAAAAAAAAAAAAATCACCTAAATTGATCAAGTACTTGTTTTTGTTTTTTTCTTACAAAAGAAAATCAAATTGAGTTAGAACAAAAAAAAAATAATGGCCAACATTAGGCGATCAGATCTGAAATCCTTTTTTTTTTCTAAAGTAAAAAAAAAAAAAAAAAAAAAAAAAAAAACGCTTTAAAATAAGTTAAAAACACAAGACTTATCCAGGTAGATAGAAGAGTAACTTATCTTGCCTTTGGTAATATTTATTTGTTGTATATTTGTTTTGTTCACCCCTTTTTTTTCCCAAAGGCTGCTTCTAAACTACATCTTTTGAGTCCAGAGTTATCTCCCTTGTTTCACAATCAATATGGCGTTGATATATCGACAATCTATAAAATTTGATTTCCTTTTGTAAGAAAAAAAAAAAAAAATACTTGGATCAATTTAGGTGATTTTTGGTGTACAATACATGTTTTTCGTTGCTGGGTACGTAGATCATAAAGATATTTCTTAATTTCTTTTTCATGTCGGTCAAATTCTAAACTTGCACAGAAAACAACTCCCGGGCAATGCTCGGTATGTACAACTAGCCACGAGTAAAGACGTGTCCAGTTGGAAATTTGAATAAAAAAAATTTGAAAATATCAAATTAAACAAGATATGTCATTGAACAAATTTCATTAAAGCAACGAAGCGAATTGTCAGCATCTGTCTGTCATCTTTTTTTTTTAAAGTAGCAGCAGCAGCCTAAGTGATCTCCTTGCCGATCAAGGTCAAAGAAATTTCAAGGTCAAAAAGAAGTTCAAGGCAAGATTAAGCAGAACTCACTGACAGACGTACGTACGTAGCAGCCAATTATGTAAAAACTGTTGGATTGTCATAAATATTGCATTTCTATCAAATTGGAAAAATAAAAAATAAATTTTAAAAAGATAATCTCCAATCTTGTGTTACGGATTGGCCGGATGATCATTAACAATTTTAAAAATGCCAGGATGTAAACGAATATAAGTAAAAGGTAGATAACGCCTGGGCAACAAAGAATTTTAATAGATTCTTACTTACATACTCTTTAGAGGCTTTCACCTACATAGGAAAAAATCTTGCTATATAATTAACCGCGCCATTTTGTTTTCCTTCTTTCTTTCACGTGTTACTTTCAACACGCCATACGAAAGCAAACAAAAAGACAAAATTCTGATTCTTACCGGTCGGACTTTAATGTCGGACGTTTTAATGTCCGGGTTGTCATCAGCAAGAAATAAAAGTCGGCGTATTTGTATTTAAAGACATGAAAATCAACTTCTTAAAAACGGCCGTTCAGATATGAATTCTGAAACCGAGCTGAAATGAAGAAAACTTCAAACGTAGTTCGTATTATTTGGATTACCGTTCCCATTATTTCGGTCGATGTAGTAACCTCTGACCTTCTTCGGGTGTCGTCTCTAGTTGACCTTGGAAATCTGTACAGAATTCCAAAGAGAATTCCTTTATTTAATCCACGGGGTAATAACTGGCCGACAGAACGAGAGCAAGCTACTCCCGTAGATTAAACTAAATAAAAGATTCCGTCCGAAATTCCATACAGATTCCAGAGGTCGACAAGACGCACCTGAAGAAGGCAAGAGGTTACATTGGCCGAAACGTTGTGAAAATAACACCCAAGATGAGAATAAAATAGTCCAAATAATACAAATTACCAATCCTCATCTAAAAAATTCCGAGACGTACTGTAGTTAGGATTGTTTTATCAACACACAAATATATATATATATATATATATATATATATATATATATATATATATATATGAGAAAGGAAGGATGAGAGTAATCCGACGTAATGGGAAATGAAAAAGGAAAAACCAAGAGATATTTTTTTATATTTTCATCAATATTTTGTCTTTATTGTAAGACTTCCTCAGGATGATAATTTTTAGAAAAATGTCATGCAAGTACATCGAAATATTGGGTTGACATGATGGGTTGATGAGAAAAAGTAGTAGCCGTGGCTACTAAGAGATTTCTCGCAGCCCGGACCCTGGTCCAGCGCTCTTAGTAGCTACGACTACTACTTTTCCTTATCAACCCATCATGTCAACCCAATATTTCGATGAACTTGCATGACATACACACCTAGTGCTTAGCGTGGCAACTATGGCACAATCCCTGAATAACAGACAAAAAAAAAGACCCTGATTATATATATCCCGAAACAGTTTTTCATGGTAAACAACTGATGATCCCTTAAAATAGTGTTAGAAACAAACTAATATAATAACTGTAAAAAATAAATTGACTTACATGAGTGATTTTACATAAGTTTTTTTTTTTTTTTTTTTTTTTTTTTAATATAGTTTTAAATGGTTGAGAAACTTCCGAGACTATATACATATATATACATATATATACATATATATATATATATATATATATATATGTATATATATGTGTGTGTGCATATATATACATGGTGTTTAAAGTGTTTGAAGACAAATTTATAAATAAACTAAACTGATTGAGAAAAAGATTATGTCTTTTTACTGAATAGCGTGTTTAAGTAAATTGCTTGTTCGTGTTTGAGGACAAGAATAAATTGCTTTGTACTTTTAATCATTAGAGTTTCCTTCAGCTTCGATAACGTGAGATACGAATCGCCTACATGTTAGGATCAGGTTGCCCTCATACATATTGGATGTTCCTCTAACTATTTAGGGGTTACTTAGCGTTATTAGTGTTCGCATTAACTTTTTTTCTCATCTACGTTCCATACATAGTAGTCCAAACAGGTCATCAGGAAAATTTCCCCTCATCTATTTCTGCGTTCTGTGAGCCTAGTAGCTCTGATTAAGCGATCTTTCTTTTTTACCTTTTTCTGTTGTGTTATTGTTGCAACGACGTTCACTCTAGTTGGATTGAGTTGGCTTCTTCTCTGGCCTGCGATACATCCTGAACCATGGTGGCCCAGACATGGCAGTCTTGAGCAATCGCAATTCCAACGTTGAAGGCTGACCACTTGTGAACCCGAGAGATTAGCCAAGTCCTCCTTGATGGCTGCGGGCCACGTTCTCAGCTGCCAACCCACATGCTTACACCACCTAGACAGAGAGGTAGGAAGGATTGTGTCGCAAATTAATCCCCCCCCCCCACGGGCAACGAACTGCATGCCCGAACATCGAAGACATCTCTGCAAGAAGATGGACGGCAGAGACTTCAGGTTCAGCGGTTGGCGGAGAACAGCAGTTGGGAGACAGTCGGCCTGCTGTCACCGCAGGAGGTAGTTATTGTCGAAGACTTCCAACTTCTGTTGATCAACCACGTCTCGCAGTCATAGAAGAGAATCAACTGGACGATAGATTGATAAACATGCCTCTTGGTTGATACTGAAATCAACCGATGCCTTCACAAGGATCCCTTTAGATGCACAAAGGCAGATATCTAGTGGCCCCCAACTCGATGATCAATGGTGGACTTGAGATACACGAATGACTCTACGTTTTTCAAATACTACACTACCAAATACTACGCTACCAAATACTACGCTACCAAATACTACGCTACCAAATACTACGCTACCAAATACTACGCTACCAAATACTACGCTACCAAATACTACGCTACCAAATACTACACTACCAAATACTACACTACCAAATACTACACTACCAAATACTACACTACCAAATACTACACTACCAAATACTACACTACCAAATACTACACTACCAAATACTACACTACCAAATACTACACTACCAAATACTACACTACCAAATACTACACTACCAAATACTACGCTACCAAATACTACGCTACCAAATACTACGCTACCAAATACTACGCTACCAAATACTACGCTACCAAATACTACGCTACCAAATACTACGCTACCAAATACTACGCTACCAAATACTACACTACCAAATACTACACTACCAAATACTACACTACCAAATACTACACTACCAAATACTACACTACCAAATACTACACTACCAAATACTACACTACCAAATACTACACTACCAAATACTACACTAACAAATACTACACTACCAAATACTACACTACCAAATACTACACTAACAAATACTACACTACCAAATACTACACTACCAAATACTATTTGTTCTGTTGTCATGAGAGTCCTCCCAGGCATTATCTTCTCTTGGAGGGGGGGAGGGTAATGTAGTATATGTTCATTTGTCGTACCATCCAACCATGCTAGCAAAAATATGCTTCCGCCGGGCGTATATTTTTGCTAGTAGAACTTAATTAAAACAGTGAACACGAAAGGATTTATTTTGATTTTAGATTCTGTGGTACGGATTATAATTAGGTGTGGGACGTAATGGGTGAAAATTTCAGATTCATGCGAGTAGTATTTTTTTGTGTTCATTTATACATAAATAACACTAAACAATCAAACATTTTGAAAATTTTGCAAAATTCAGAAGGTACAGGCCAAAAATAGCCATTAGGGTTCCACGGGACTCAAAATCCATCATTTTTCGGTGAAAAAGTGGTTTCATGCGACATTGCAGGTCCTAAAACATCCTCAAAAGCTATGAATGGATATAGATGGTTAAATGGGATATAGTACTTTAATTTAGGACCATTTTCAGACTGTGAAAGGGTTTTCATGAATGTAAAATAGCCAAAAACTATACTGCACCTTCTGAATTTTGCAAAATTTTCAAAATGTTTGATTGTTTAGTGTTATTTATGTATAAATGAACACAAAAAAAATACTACTCGCATGAATCTGAAATTTTCACCCATTACGTTCCACCCCTTCTGAATTTTGCAAAATTTTCAAAATGTTTGATTGTTTAGTGTTATTTATGTATAAATGAACACAAAAAAAATACTACTCGCATGAATCTGAAATTTTCACCCATTACGTTCCACCCCTTCTGAATTTTGCAAAATTTTCAAAATGTTTGATTGTTTAGTGTTATTTATGTATAAATGAACACAAAAAAAATACTACTCGCATGAATCTGAAATTTTCACCCATTACGTTCCACCCCTTCTGAATTTTGCAAAATTTTCAAAATGTTTGATTGTTTAGTGTTATTTATGTATAAATGAACACAAAAAAAATACTACTCGCATGAATCTGAAATTTTCACCCATTACGTTCCACCCCTTCTGAATTTTGCAAAATTTTCAAAATATTTGATTGTTTAGTGTTATTTATGTATAAATGAACACAAAAAAAATACTACTCGCATGAATCTGAAATTTTCACCCATTACGTTCCACCCCTTCTGAATTTTGCAAAATTTTCAAAATGTTTGATTGTTTAGTGTTATTTATGTATAAATGAACACAAAAAAAATACTACTCGCATGAATCTGAAATTTTCACCCATTACGTCCCACCCCTATTATAATGAATTCTTTGATAGCACGTTTCCTGTAAATGGATATTTTCAGCAAAAGTTTTACTGTTAATAGAAGCTTCTGGTTGTGTCCGTCCTGAGTAATGAGCGACTTAACGTCACCCGACTGCTTATCATTTATCTACCTCGTCCTTCGGCTGGACCGAAACGAAAAGAGATGACGGCAGTAAGTGTAAACGTCGTCTTCAACGATATAAGAACATAAAACTAGAGTGAACACACTCCGTTGAAAAATGACGAGTAATGCGAATACTTTTAGAAATCAAGCGAAAAAGAGAAAATAACGACAAAACTTAGAAAATCACAAGAAAATGTTTTTCCCCACTTTTAAACAATTAAATATTTACATCATACTCATCGAACTCAGATTTGTCACAATTGTGTTTTTTTGTGTTTTTTTTATTTATTTATAATAATTCAAATCAGCTGCTCCTGGTGTTATATCCCGAATTAGATTCATTGGTTGTATGCGTAAAGGAATTTTGTTTATCTTCCTCCCACAAGGTAAGATGCGACACAAGGTCGGAAAGTGGGATTTGAAAACCCAGCGCCCTCGAGAAGGGAGAGCGCTCTGGCTTATAAAAAATGCCTGGGCAGCCCCGTCAGCATTCCCCGGTAGAGGGGAGGCAAAGCCTGGGAGGGTGGACCTCCTAGAACTGCATAGGACAAACCCACAAATCGGTAGAATCAAGACCCGAAGGCCAAGACGATACCGATCTAAGGGGTGTAGTATCCATCGGAACAGATACTACATTTTGAATTATTTATTTGCAGAAAATACATATTTATATTTAAAACTAATTAGGCACAAGGCCATCAAAAAAGTGGGGGGTTGGGTGTCGTTGTCTAAGGTAATAAAATTGTCTATCCTACTCTTAACTAGAATAATCTCAGTCACCACAATACCACATTTGCTCTAGAGGCCGTCCTATTTAGGCTATTATCAAATTAGTTTGTAATTTTAAAATTTTCCACAGATACTACACTTTGATCTTAGCCAAAAGGCCGAACAAGCACAATACTTGAATTCATACACCTATTTATATAAAGGTAGGTGTATGTACAGGATTCACTCCTAAACTAATTAACCGATCATCATGAATTTTGGAACACAGCTGTTAGGCGTAAGGGGTCCAAAGGTGGGCTATATTTACTTTAATTTATTTAGGTGCAAAAGAGGTAAAGGGGAGGGGAAGCACTTTGTGAAAATTCAGATAACTGATTTTAGTGAAATTAAAAAATATTCACCAAATTCAAGTTTCTTTGAAGTATTTTAATGGGCTTTTAGGCGGCATATGGGCACAATATCTCATTTGAAAAAATGAAAATATATCAGATTTACACTGAATTTGATCTATAGTCAGCATACGATATTAAGAGGCCTTAAGCTTAAGCCTTACCGTTTAGACATTTTCTAAAATCAAAATCATGTAATGAATTTGGATCAAAATTGGAATATTTCTTGCCTAGGTCCATCAGGACCCTTTCACACCAGTCTTCATTATTAACAACAAGGATGCCTATTGACTTCTTTCATGTTTTTTTGGTTTTTTTTTCAATTTCTTCATCTTTTTATTTTTGCTGGGGATGAGGCATCCTACAGGATGACAGACATTCAGAGACTCCAACCAAGAGATCTTTTAAGGATTTCGAAACGTCACTTTAAGCGCAATTGTATCTCTCTTGCACTTGGTTCACCGGGTATATTAGCCAGGTAGTTTTATATTCAGTTATGTAGCTCCTAAAATATTCTTCAGTCCGCAAGAACAAGTGAGATAAGCTAATGCACTTTTGACTTATTTCGTCTGCACAATTCATTATTATAAAACCGTTATACAGACGTCATCATATCTAACCTATAAAAATATATAACCATTCCACGGAAGGTGCTCCGATGAACTCGCTGTATTTGTTCCAACTCTCAACCATAGCAGCAAAATCCCACCCCTTTCACTGGAGAGAGGTCCCTAAATACCGGAA
Organism: Sepiola atlantica; assembly: GCA_963556195.1. Classification (NCBI taxonomy): domain Eukaryota; kingdom Metazoa; phylum Mollusca; class Cephalopoda; order Sepiida; family Sepiolidae; genus Sepiola; species Sepiola atlantica. Next base: position 3,701,928 of record OY744533.1, on the reverse strand, counting down.
GATTTTCTACTCTGATAGCTCCTTTCCTCAAACCAATTGCTTTTTGAATTTAAAAAAAAAAAATTTTTTTTTTTTTTTTTTTAATGAAAATCGCTCCAGACAAGGCATGAAGCCACTTGATGTAAGAAGGAGCTAAAAAAACAAAAAAAAAACTTAAAGGTCAAAACCCAGCCAACGATAAGTATTGTATGGATAGATTCCGACCGACCCAGAAAACAGCAATTCTTCCCCCTTTGTCACAAACATCGCTCATGAAACGCGAGGAATAAAGACGAAATAAGGGAAGCGAGAATTACGAGGCTGACAAAAGTAAACCTACGGTCCACTTACTACTCTCATTGAATTCCCTCCCTGCTCCCTGTTTTCCCGACCGTACAAACATACAGAAATTTAAATGTAAGGTAAACAGGCATCTTGCTGCCCAACTCCCCACTTAGGTTGCCACCCCCCCCCCTCCCCCCCCCCCCCCCCCCCTCCGAAATCAGACCATCGGAGTAGCCCCTTACGCTTTAGTCGCAATTTGCCTTGTTTGGGTTGGATAAAAGTACAAAAAAAAAAAAAAAAAAAAAAAAAAAAAAAAAAAAAAAAAAAAAAGCTTAGAAATTTTTCGGGTGACTAAAAATATTTGGGTGTGATGAAATATTATAAACACACATTATGATGAATTTTATTTCGAATTCGCGAAAAATTCGACAAAGAAATATCAATTTTTCCTTAACGAGTTATTCAAAACTAATCTTATCTTATACTAAGATATTTACCATGTGAACGATGATGAAAAGAAAATGAGAAAGATATGTGATATACAATTTTGTTTTTGCGCGTGTTTTGAGATGTGTATTTTAAGGGTTATACAAAAATAAAAATTAGAAGTATTATTCTGCTAAGTCAATTTATAAAAGTTAGGAAATCAATTTGATTTTGTTCAAAGAAAATTGCATTTCATAACGAGAGAAACACATTTTTTTTTAGTATTTAGTAAAATATTAAGATAAACGAAGTTGGTCTAAAAAGTAACAGGACTGCGGGTGATATGTGAGCTATGGGCTAAAGAGACATAAGCTGATGGTGTTATCTGAAATGGTATCGCGAGCATCAAATAACTAAACTGAGCTTTCTGGTTCCCGTGCGATTGTTTACAACTATTTTTTACAGGTCATTCAGCCGTGAGAACCGAGGAACGAACGAACGATAATCAGTGGAGAGTGAATACAAAGAACATTAGTATAGTGGAACAACCTCCCTAATCGTCTGATCTTGCTCCGTGTGACTTTACGTTTTCTCTCAAGCTCAAGGGGATCATCGAAAGGGGGCCGTTCCGCAGATTCGGATACCATTAATATGGTTGTTCCGACAAAGCTGAGTGACATCATCCTTCCAACGTTGCATAGAAACGTGAAATAGAACGAGGGGAAAGTGCATCAAACTCGGAAAAGAGGGGGGGGGGGTTGTTTGGAACGGAAACTGCGCCAACAGTCCCATTACTTTTCAGCCATTACGTCCCACCCCTACTTAAAGGTTCAAAGTTTTCTCAAATTAAAAATATATAAAACATAATTTCTAGTTTATGCCATTCTTCAAATAAATAAACCTGCGCCGCAATAAAAGGTTTCTTTATAAAAACGTAATATTATTCCCCACACATGAATTTGTAACGAAGTTACGGCTGGAGTTGATTTGATCGGAATAGATTTCCATGTGTATACTAATTAAACTGAATCATCTCAGGAGATGTTGAACAAGAAATACGATAAAAATGACGAGGAAGAAATATATTTACTCACCTGATAACAGTAAAGTCCATAAAATTTAGGTAAGAGGGTGCGTGGGTTTTGATTTAAATTCTGAAATTGTAAAATGAGTGAAAAAAGGTAAATTATTATTAAGTAATTGATTAACTTTTCTTTTTTTTTTTTAATCACAGAGAGAGAGAGAGAGAGAGAGAGAGAGAGAGAGAGAGAGAGAGAGAGAGAGAGAAATAGAGAGAGAAAGAGAGAGAAAGAGAAAGAGAAAGAGAGAGAGAGAAAGAGAGAGAGAAAGAGAGAGAGAGAGAGAGAAAGAGAGAGAGAGAGAGAAAGAGAGAGAGAGAGAAAGAGAGAGAAAGAGAAAGAGAGAGAAAGAGAGAAAGAGAGAGAGAAATAGAGAGAGAAAGAGAAAGAGAGAGAGAAAGAGAGAGAGAAAGAGAAAGAGAGAGAAAGAGAAAGAGAGAGAGAGACAGACAAACAGATAAAGGAGAGAAACAAAAAATAGAAAAAG